>VOMN01084332.1:0-113015 GCA_014899125.1 Orchestia grillus
TTAACAGTCGTCCGCAGACCAAATCTTCACGACTGCAAATATATGAGCTAAGTAACATTATAGACCCTGTGTTTCATTATCCATCTAGACCAAAAGGGACGTTCAACCACTGCTTGCCCCACTTAAAAGTGAAAGCTGATATATGTTTGAAAAACTTAAATTTTTTGGGAATGTTGAATTCTTTTCCTTGAGTACTTGTTGTGAGGTAATAATCTCTCGGCCCGGGTTGGAAATATCCATGCCACAGTGTGGTTGAACGGAGAGGTCGAGCCCATTGATTCTCAGTTTTATAGTTAGTTTTTCTCAAGAAGCTTGAACGATGACACACTTGAATTCTGGGTATGATCAGAAGTAAATAGCCTCAGTGTTTCTTCGGAGAACTAAGTTAAATAACCAATATTATATTGATACTACTTACTCATGATCATGCTAAATTGGCGTTAGTTCTATATATTTTAAATTGATCAACGTGAGCGTGAGTCTTGTACCTGCACTAATTTCATTCTTGCATTGAAAACATTAATGTTTTGTTGTTTCATTACCGATTATTTTCTGAATATTGCTGTTAAGTTTACGTTAATACTCGTTAGTGCTAAGGTTATCGGCATTGAGGCATCATTTCTGGTCCGAAGAATAGCGAGAAAACGTATACGACAAAACTCACGCCGAATTTTGGCAATACCTAACGCCAGGCGCGCATTCAAATACAGTTGAGGACTTGCGGTTATTCCAATGTCGTAAGTTTGTTGATAAAACGTTCGTCTTTCCCCGACATTCATAATGTTTTGAGTTAAAAAACTAGACAAAAGTATTGAAAGAATAATTTTTGTGTACAATTAACATGTTTTCGAAGGCCAAAGTCAAGCGCTTCAACGAAGAAGTTGGTAAGCACCATAATTGTTAGGTGACAGGTATTTTTTGTCAGCTGTTCGTTGAAATAAAATAAATTATTTACTTGCAAGGCTGCGATGTTCATTTTAATTACTCAGTTGTTCAAGGAAATCAGTTGCTATTGTAGAATCAAATCCTGTTCACGTGAGATTTGAGTTACCCCTCTAGTGTTGAGTTTCACTTTATATATATTAAGCTCTTGAATACTTGAATCTTTTGAATTTTTTGCGAATGCTGTATAATTGATTTTAATAAAGAGTTATCAATTCATTGCCTAATTATAAAGTTTTGGTCCCTTAAACAAAAGTACTCTTTCAGCTGATTGGAAGGTCATTTAATAGAATTTATGTTATGTGATTTCATAATAATTCATTAGCTCCACCGCTTCAAGATGTCCTGCTGCAGGAACATATTTGGAATTTGAGCATCATGAAGTTTTGTAAATTGTTTCAAATTTTACAAATGTTTTTGCAAAATTTCTGCTTAAAATTTGGATATAATGTAAATTATTTTTGTGAATGAAAACTTAATCTATGAAATAATACTAGTATTATATCATTGTGTTGGCAATAAAGTAGAATCAATAATTCATTTGTATATTAGTAACAATTCTCTATAGTGGAAGATATATTATAGCCTAATATGTTTTTTGTTCATGTTAAGATTTTCAAAAAATGAACCTATGAATTTAAAAATTTCAATAAACTGGTAATTGCAGCCCTACTTGTCTGTGATGAGCAAGCAGCCTCCCTGCCTGTCATTTATTGAACACAAAATGTGAGCCCCTTGGCTTAGGCTTAATTGCCAAGATTTTACCCTACTGTATTGACATTGCTATTTATATCACAACCTTTATTCTTAATGTATTGTACTCTGTGTGTTAAAGAGAGAAATTGTGTAAAGATGGTTTAAGATAAATAAAACGATTGATAATAGTTTAAGATCACCAGGATCATGGCAGATTCAGCAAGGTTGCTAAGCAGCAAGTAAGTTAGATTGATTTTTATTTAAAATACTAGCAAAGAATTTCATACATTGAAAAAATTATTTATGGCTGTTAATATTTCCCAAGAATTTTAGAATGTAAGAAAATCATGTTTATAAGTACATATGTACTAGTAGCTATTTTGGATGTGTTTGCTGCTATGGCTGAGTGTATATGAAAACTACAGCTGAAACATAGGCAAAAAGGATAGGCTTAGGTGCCTAAACTTTAAAATACCATATCTTCAATTTTTTGATCAAAATTTATAATTAGCTATGCTAACCATTGATAATGAGTACAAAGTAAATAACTGACAGTGCATTCATGTGATGTTTATTCATATTCTTACTATTTTAAATGCACTTAGCTGAGTAAGAAAAAATGGTTATTTGCAAGATTCCTGAAGCTCATTCAATTTTCAACTTGAATCTTTATCAAAAACTTCTACATATGAATAATTAAACTTGTCTGAACACATTAGTATGAGAACCATATGCATCATAACGACTGTCGTATTCTCTCTTGGCACAGCAGTATATTGACCAAGATTTTAGTTGTGAGTTTTTTTATCCCATATTCCTTTCTAAACTTTCTCTTCAAATCAAGACTTATCCAATTAGATATTAATTTTGTGATTGATAAGGAATTGAATACATTTTTTCAGCAACCTTGTTGCACAAGTTGTAATGAGAACTAGATAAATAGTTATAACAGTATTCTCCTTGTGAAACAGCAGTCCCCCATTTTAGCATTGAATAAGTTGCTCTACAGCCAAGATGAGAAATTGACATAGGGTATGCAGTCTTGTTTGCCTAACTTCTTCAGCAATGTCTGAAGAATTTGTTCAAAGTTTGACCCCCTTTTGCAGTAATAGCAGTGTTATTTAGAATTCATGCAGCAAAAATGTCACTGATGCTACAAAAGCAATATATAAACAGTGTAATTCAAGCGTATCTCAAAGAGGGAAGGACTTGTACAATGCAAAGTGTGCTCTTAGCAGAAGAGAAAACTTTGTAAGCAGGAGAATTTTTTTTTTTCAAGGTTCAACCATGTCAAAACAGCACAGGTCATTTCTATGTAAGATTGAAACTGCTATGTACCTCATTCTCAAACTACTCTTGCAAGACGGCAACCTAATCGATTAGTGAAAAAGCAATTGATACCTTCCCCTGTACTGAGCTCCATGGCAAACAAGTTTCTTTCGGCAATTCCCTAATTAGTGGAAAGTAAAAGCTTGTTTAGCATTGTAGGCAATATTTATGTTCTACTCAGTAGCACTCTAAAAGCAGATGTAGATGAGAAGTGGATGCTTGTGACCTACAATTTGTGAGTTTTGAACTTTATTTATTAAACTTTGGTCCCAACAACTAATACATCAATGGAATTTTCAACATTCTATTTACTATCTTACTTGCATCATTTATTTTTCGTTTTTAAAAAGGATTAAATCAAAAGCTTTATGTTATGATATTCCATATAATTATACTGGAGTTGTGCTGTAGTTTCAATATTGAGACATTGTGAGAACATGATATTACCCATGATAATTTATTCAATTATTCTTCCTCCCCTAGGTATGAGTTTGAGGAGTCAAAAATTCAATGTGGTTCAAGATTTTTAAAACATTGGTATCAGTAAATATGAAGTATTGAAGTATCTGTATTGACTAAAAGCTAGGTATTGGTATCAGTAGCAACAGTGGTAGTGGTGCACCTCTTCTTTCATGCTAGAACTTTGCTCCTGTCATCATGCCAATAAATTTTCTAATTTGCCCATCTTCAATCTAGTATGATGATGAATATGATAAAAGTGTGAAACAAAATCAAAGTTTCAAGGAAATAATATGCATTGTCTATTGTTCTGTAATAAGAAGAGTTTGGGAACACCACTTTATTGCTAGCTAAAGGACACAAATCATATTTATATATACATGCAGTGTTTTAAGTATCATGTGCATGGAATAGCTCAATGAAACCCAGCAATCCAGTGGATTGTTCTTTAGCATGTTATTGAAAGTTATTTACTTGCTAATAAAAGATTTGTTAAATTGATAATGAATGAAACAAACTACCCTAGAAAAGATTTATATTTATGTACATATATATTTCTAAAGTTAAACTTAATATCATAAGGATTCAAATTTGCACAACACAAAAAGTTGAAAATATTTCTGTTGATTCAATTTTGAGAACCTGTCCTCGTAAGTTCTGTCAAACATCCACACCAAATTTACTATTTAAATAATGGCTTTTGAATCTTATTGCTTATGTAGTGTGAGAAAAGTATCTGTGGATGATATTTACTTAGTTGAGAATTGCTTTGTGCATCTTTGTTTGTGCTTCAGATATGTTGTATGCAAGCAATTTAAACATCTCTGTTTACTTTTTAGGTGTGCTAAATACAAGTACTTTATCCATTTCTGTTTACTGTTCAGAGTTTCTAAATGCAAGTAATACATCTTTGTTTACTATTTTGTGCGCTAATTGCTAATGGACATACTTTTTACACCTGTGTATTTTTTAGGTGTGTGAAACAAGGACTTATTGCATCTGTGTTTTTTTTAAGTTTGCTTAACCAAGACTTGATGCATTTCTATTTATTCGTTAAGTGTACCAAGCACTAATGTGCACCTGTGGTTTATTTCAGGTTGTGCTCCAGCACCAACTGCATACAATCCTAAACTTTTAGACAAGCCTCTAGCTGTGACTTTGGATAGAAGTGAAAGATGGAAAGAAAACAAAGAGGTAAGAGAAGTTCCTACCTACTCAGTTATAAGCTTACAAAATAGATTGGAACTTTAATTATTGGAGTTTGTTATAAATAGAATGTGTGTTCTAAAAAATCATGTTGTATGAACTGTGATCAAGTAGTATTATTTTAGACTTTGTTTTGTTTCCTTAATAATTTTTGAAGGCATTGTTATTTCTGACTATCCCCTTGAGGGGCATAGGATAGGCTATAGAGCAAGGTTAGTTAGGTTTGTCTATTGTATGCTATGGGACTGGCAACCCCAGGAGGATGTTGTTGGGTTACCATGGCTATGGATAGGTTTTCAGCACTTTAGTTCCTTCAATTTTTACACCAATAAGTATCTGTTCTTTGTGTTTTATTCCTCTTCTTTCTTAACTTGCTGTTTCTATGTGTAGGGGATCTTGTATGGGAACACACCTTGTACCTAGATTTTGTGTTGTTCATAATAAATGGTCCCTTCTCTTTTGGTGCAAGATAGTCCGAGTCACTGAAGTGTTGCAATATATATACCACTACTACTGATTCTTGACTGTACAGGATGTCCCCCCAAAATAGTCCTCTCTTCAAAAGTTATAATATGCCAATTTATTAACCGATTTTAATATTTTTTTAGTTTGATGCTGAAATTTGTTCTAGACTGCAAAAGGGTTGTAGGAAATGACAAATTTCAAGAAATAAAATTTTTAATATGAGTAAAATGGACCCCAAGATATTATCGGACCTGCCGGCCATTCGTGTTGGGATGTTTCTTTCTGACATTAGTTGCTCATCTTCCTCATCATCCCCGTCTTATCATACGTGGATTGTTGTTTAGCATGCCAAATTCAGTAGTGATACATTGTTTTAACTCATCTCAAGTTTATGGTGGGGATGTGTTAAAGTTTAATTTTACACGACATAAAAAAAGTCACAGGGTGTCAAGTCTGATAACCTAGGTGGCCAATCTGGCTCAAATCCCATTGCCATTATTCGCTTTGGACAGGCAGTCTGTATATAATTTTTAACAACAATACTCTGATGACAAGGTATTCCATCTATCATCCACCAAATTCTGTTGAAGAGCTCACTGTTGCTTGTTATGAGTTCTGGAATAATGCAATAAAAACTGCTATTGAGAGGGTTTGTTTTTTTACAGTGTGGAAACCTGGAAACCTGTATCCTGTACAGTGGAACTAGGTCTTTAATATTTATGTGTGGAAAACTTACTAGAGATACCTGGTTATCTGGAGTTTGCACATATTTTCCTCCTTGGCTGTTTAGAATTTTACTGAATAACATTTTCCTATTAATCGTGAAAGGCAAAAATTTTTTGTTTAATTCTATACTTCGATATATTAGGCATTATGGTACATCATGCATTTTAGTATGGTTATTTCTATACATGCACAAGAATGTCTCAATTTAATTCAAACATTAATGTGTTTTATGACAGAAGAATGTTTTAATACTCATATTTTTAATTGTTTGTCACCTTTAGTCATATGTGATTGGTACCTACTTTATAAATTTCTCCTCTGTAGAAATAACCTGCCAAAGTGCATAGCTGAATTGACCTGTGCTGTTTTGACAATCATATATATTCACTTCTGGGTTTAACTGAACCTTCAGTGACGTTGAAAAGCAACAGATCTAATCACAGGTAACAATTTTGAGTACTCATTATATCTAGTTCTTTAAAAATATTCAAGTGCATTATGTGCATATTGATGAAACAGATCATTCAGAATACTTATTAACTGACATTTTCCAGTCATCCTGAAAATAAAAAGCAGTTTCTTGATAGAGATGTTTAACTTATGGTTACCTTTGTTTATAAGTTTCAAGACTGGAAAGTGTAAGTTGCTTATTTATACTAGTTTAAATTTTCATTTTAAAATCTTGATGCAGACTCAAACATTACCAATATTTTTTCACCCAGAATGTTCCAGCCCCCAATGCCTACAACGCAGTACCTGCCCCTTCCCTTTGCACACCAAACAGACCAACAAGACCAAAGTTTTCTGAGTCTATGGACCGTACCACCTCTTTAAATGCCCTCAACTCCTCCTCCATCAGCACGTGTTCATCCAATTCTGGCAGTGGTTCTGCTTGCAAAAAGGATAATTTTCTCAAAGTAAGTTCATTCTATTATGTATTAATGTTTATGATACTAATGATACTATAATCAAAACATTTTGATGGCAATCATGAATGCATTTTGATTATAGGTAAAAAAATGCAATGTAATTATTGGTGAATGAATTATGGCTATGAGTGGATGCATGGCAATATCAGGTGAATGTACTTGCATTGCATTGGTATTAAATGATGCATGAGTGGTGTACCTATGTATGTGTAAATAGTTTACTGTTGTTAAATTAGTGGTTCTAATATAAAGGTCCTTTTTAATTCCGATAATAGTGCTAGTTATTTATTTTTTGGCATTAAAAGTAATCTATTATATTGTGCTCTTTATTAATGAATAATTTGCTCATATACAGTGAATTTTATTTGACTGTTCAATGTCTTCAAGTTTAGGATTGAGCCTTTGTATTTCTCGTGGAGTTGAGAGCTTCATTTTGCAACTTGCAGCCGTTGCATCCTCAGCTGACAAGAGGAGGCAGCACTAGAAGCTTTCACTCTAAATTTGAAGAGAAGAGAACTCTTGTCAAGTCCTTGCAGCAGGAGAAAGATGAGCTTCAAAAGATGGTGGCAGACTTGGAGCTGAGGTGAGCTTTGTTCCAACTGTTCTGTACTGACATTTGATTGTAACCTAGTCTCTAAATGCAAATCTTTGTGTGAAAGGAAGAAACATGCATTACCCATGTGTCCAAACTTTACATCTTTGTAGTATTGAGATATTTTTTGAAGTGCAAGAGGACAGGAAACGGAATGAAATTTAATGTAATGACATGTGAAGATATTCTGTCATTTATCCATTTTGTTGCCTCGCAATGTGTAACTTTGGTATTATATGATGATAGTCTTGATATGATATAGGTAGTTATTTTGGTGCAAATTGAGATTTTTTATTTGAGAATTGAGTATATTATAGCATGTGATTGCACCACATCCCCGAGTCTGTTTCTGATTGTTTGTAAAATCTAGGGTTGTTTAATGAATTAAAAATACTCAACCTTATTGAATACAGTTGGACTTTACTGTTGAATTTTATTATTGTCTTTTTAAGGGGTTATTTGAAGTCTGAGTGTGTTTATATAAATTATAAAGTGCCATGTGTGTCCATTTTTAGCCCAGTGTATGTGCTGATTAGTTTAGTTTAAATGTGATTTTAGATTTGTTCTTGTCTTCCATTTATATTCTACTTTGAGCCTTCTTATATGCAATGTTCCTATTTAATTTTATTTTATTCCTACTAATTTTATTTTATTCCTACTAATTTTATTTTATTCCAGGCTCGCCAGTCTTCAGAAGACACCGCCCGCTGCTCGTAGTGTGAGCGATAAAGCAGCTCAAACTGACGGTGCCGAGATAGCTCCTGCTCTTAATTCTCAAGGAGGTAGTAAATTAGCTATGCATGTACTCGAGGCGAGGAAAATTTTAATTTTTTCATATTAGGAGGACATGAGTTTTACTGCCTTGTGGAAGAAAGAGAAAAGTACAAATTTTGTTGCCTTGAATTATGGGGGCAGAAGTTTGGTTGCCATTAATTAACTGGGCACAAGCTCTGTTGTCTTCGTTTAACATAGCCCAATTCTTGTAGCTTTGAGATAGGACACAAGTTTTCTGGCCTTGTACGCAGATGTTTTGTTGTCTTGAATTAACATGTCACAAAGCAATTTTTGCCCTTAAACAGGATACAAATTTTAGTGTTTCATGTTAGCAGGAGTGACCAAGTAGCTGTAGATGGATTTTCCTGCTCAGGTGCTTCTGTAAACTTGTGTATGTGTGAGAGATGGGGTGATGGGGTTGAAACAAGGGGCTTTCATTAGATAAAGTTCTCATAATCCCTGCTTTCTGAGGAGTGCTGCAGTTCTTTGCCAATAATGTACACGACTCAATGTTTCTTCTTTATCATACATTGGAATAATTTCTGAGCACAATAACGTTTTAGTTCAATTTTTATTTTCGAGTTTCAATTGTGATGTTCCTTTGGAAATGGTGTACTTGAATTATCATAAGATAAAAAATTTCACTACAGCTAGATGAAATACTCCTTCAATGACATGCCAGGCTGCCTAACTGATTTTGGGGGAACGTTTATTCTGCACGTCTGTGTTGATGAGCTAGTGATGAAGTAGATAGGATTGATGGGCATGGTATGGTAATGAATAAGATTGATTGACATAGTGATAGATGGGTTTGATGAACATGGTGGAAGATAAGATGGATAAACATGGTGAAAGGCAAGACATGTTGAGCACATCGCCCTTTCCAAACCTCGCCTTTTAGTCACTATATCTGTGACGTTCAATAATCGGGCTCTTGAAACTAGACTAATCACTCATAGTTGAAATTTCCTTTGAGAAATTTTCAATTATTTAGGTTTGTCTGTCCTATGCTATGGGGAGTGGCGTCCCCAGGGGGGAATTGTTGGTTGCTCCAGCTCTAGCTAGGCCTTTAGAACTTCCATCTTTTGTTCCATTTTACTTCTTTCTATTTTGGTGCCTTCGTTGATTATTCTGTAACTTTTTTCCTTTTCTTTCTCAACTTACTGTTTCTATGCATAAAAAATCTTGTGTGGGAACACACCTGTGCATAGATGGCAGTTTCTAAATTCCATACTAAAGGGTCCCTTCTTTTCGCTCTTTTGAGATTGTATTCCATGGGGCTAAGGAGTTTTAACCTAATAAAATAAACCATAAAAATAAATGCTATTATAATTTAATATTACAAGTTATTAGCATTCATTTAGTATTTTCAACACCTCAGTTGATGTGCTTGTAACTTGCATAAAATACCATTAACAATCTCAATATAGATTATTTTAGCACATTGTGACTACTCATAAATTATTCTGTAGCTGCTGAAGTTTTTAAATGGCCCCAAATTATTTATCAATTGTATTGCTCACTGAGGGTGAATATCAACACGCAACTTTAATTACTAACGTGCTGAAAGTGCCAAGTTGACACGATGTAAATTAATATTTACTCTATGTGGCCTTATGAATGATGGCACTAATACGTGTAATAAATACTCCAATTTTGTTTTTGCAGTTGGAGACGAAAGTGCAGCACTACTGCAGTGTGCAGAGCAGCAGCTGAGTGCTGCACAGTCTGCAGTGTCAGCTCTGCAGGATGAGAAGAGTGGTCTGCTGCTTCAGCTGCAGCAACTGCAGGTGCTTTCCTCCTGATTCTCAGTGTGCTCAGGAGCTTGTAGCATCGAGTGCCATGGCATACTAAGGTTTTCTCTATATAGCGTTGGTTGACTATCAACTTAGTACAATAGCACACCATATTTCAGTATTTATCTCCAATGGATCTATTATAAACTGAGTACAACAGCACAGTATTGTTTTTTTCCAATGGGTTGACAATCTACAATTAATTAAAAAAATCTACCAAGTGCAATAGCTCATTATAGTTTCTCAGTTCCTCAAATGGATTGACTATCAACACAGTACAATAGAAGACCATAGTTTTACCCTTTATCTCCAAAATGATGATTGATTATCGATAGAGGGCATGAGAAATTTGGTTACCAATCGTATTTGGGAAGGTATAAGGAGCAAACGTTGGCGGACTCCACAGCTGACTTTTTCTTTTTTATTTCTGGGTCAGTATGCTGTATCCTAGGTACTGACTTCTGAATTAAAAACGATTTTTTCAAAAAGGTATTTTTATAAAATAGGAGTGCATCTAATGAGCCACCTTGTATTGATTGCATTTCAGTTACTGTAGCGCAGATGCTCAGTGTCATCTTTAGCAACTCTTCAAGTAAATTGGATGCCCGTTGGTAGATTATTTTCATATCCCCGCGTTTGTTTCACGTTGTATGTAGATTTACTTCAATGAAATTCTCGTATTTTTTGCTGTGCCTGCTCGTTTTGTTTCATACCGCAGCATTCCTAAATTCTATCTGCCGTGAATGGTTCTTAGTCTTTTGCATTGCATAGACATTTTGAGGGAGTTAAAATCCATGGAGGAGCAACTGGAAAAATCCATAAAAATTATTTGTGGATATATAGGTACTTATGTGAAGTAAGTTGAACATAATATGTGGTGCAGAGGGTCAGTCCCTGAAGGGCCTGTATCAGCGTACGAGTTGTAAGTAAAGAGATCAGCGTCTCAGTGTGATGCCACACATGTAGTTATTAACAGAGAAGCTCATTTAAATTTATTGGCACCTTTTTCTATTGGATATTGATCAACTGTTCCAGTAATATTGATCTATCTTCGTCTCTCATATTTTATTCAATTAAAAATGGATACTTTTTGCAAAAGCCCGCATCCATAGGTACCCTCAGATAATATCTATGAAAGTGTCTTTTTCAAAAAAGAAGTTAGTGTAGAAATATTCATTTCGAATGATAGTGCGTTCCATTGAAAATAATTCTTGAGAAGAGCTTTTTGAACATATCCTGAGACGACGTGGTGGCCTTCATTGATTGTTGCATGGAAGCAACAGAGTGCTATTATGAGCTAACACTTATCGCCCTCAGATATCATCATCTCCAGCGCGAGGGACGTGCCCGGACGGTGTGGCCGCTGAGGATGGCTCAGAAGAAGCCGAGGCAGGCCTCGCTGAAGAGGAGCTGCAGCACCTCAGGACCGTGCGGGACAATCTCGAGACCAGTCTGGTGCACAAGACCGCCCAGATAGCTGAGCTAGAGCACATGTGCGCTCAGCTGCAGCAAGCGTGTCGCGCTCACGAGGAACAGTTGCAGCGTTGTGATCGCATCATGCTCACCTGTGGAGTGCAGGTATTCCATTCACTGCTGGTGTTTGCGGGGTTTTGATGTGGCCTCTTTGGGAAATAGAATATGAAAGAGGTTAGGGTGTTTTAAGTTTATTTATCTGGCATGTGGTTAGGTTTGTATGTTAGGTAACCTCAGCTATAGATATGTCTTCGAGATTAATCTATTTCATGCCCACGCCTTGTCCACACAGGGAAGCCTGTGTGGGCAAGTGTGGAAATACATCTTGTGCATGGATTCCTTGTTTTCTATAGTCCATCCTGAATGGTCCCTTTTCTTCACTCTTTTGGATCGCATCTCATGGGGATAGCCAGCTTTGAACTAACTAACGTTTTAATCTAATATGACTTTGATAAAGGCTTCGTCTTTTGATAGTTGTAGTTGTATCAGTGGTAAGTTCTGACTTTTTCAAGTTACAGTGGCTGGTTTTGACAGTAGCCTTAACATCCTGCCTGATCCAAATTTAGTAGCGTTTTGTCTAGGTTGAATTAGTTGCAGTTGGGTTTAATTCTATAGATACAACAGTATTATGGTATTTTGAAAGTATTTTTCTAGCTTTGAAAAATTTTGACTCAAAATTTGATAGTGTTCGTGACGTTTTAAAGTCAAAATAAACTCTCTTATGAAAATGTGTGACAGATCAGTTCATGCAAATATGACCATTCCTATTAAAAGTCTGTTCAGTTTTTGTAAATGTTCGTTTACAGAGTCAACCTTCATGCACACCAATGTTGCCTATTTAAAAAACCTCATTGTTTTCGTAATTCTGACCACTGCAGTGCGTTATACATTTGTTATTTATAGTTTATCCTGAGACAATAAATTCAATTGCGGTGGTGATGACTCGATCCCACGCATATTAATATCATGTGTAGGGGCTCCGTGTGGCCGCTCTCAACCCGTTTAATGAGGCTGGAATAGTTGAACACCATGTTAGATTATCTCCATGCACAGTAGTTATGCACTCATTTTTTTATCGCGTTTGCGTCACTATTTTCAGATAGATTTAAAAACTTCATTGGAGCCAAATAATCTTAGTTTCTTGCCCTTCTGATGCTAAGTATCGGCAATTGGGTTAGGTTTGTCTGTCGTGTGATATGGGGACTAGTGACCCCAAGGAGGCACTGTTGAGGCTACTTTAGCTCTAGATCTTCTGATTGTTTTTCTTTCATGTCCATTTTGGTTCTCTGATTTATCCCACCTTTGCAAATACGTCTTTGTCTTTTCTTCCTATTTAGTTTTAACTTGCTGTTTCTATGCTTGGGGGATCCGGTGTGGGAACACGCCTTGTAAGAGATTCCCCATTCTCTATAGTCCATACTTAGTGACCCTTTCAGTTTCGGCGCGACATAGTCGGAGCCACTGAAGCGCTGCAATTTATAGCAATACTACTTATGCTGCTACTGTCTCTTCTTTGGTTTACCGTCTACTTCATTCTTAATTTGCTGGGGCTCTCGTGCATTGTGCACAGCCATGCTAAATAGTCCCTTCTTTTTGTTGTCTTTGGATCGCATTTTATGCAGGGTTGCGGAGTCGGAAGGTATAAGGTCCGACTCCGACGCCTAGGATTCCAAAAATTTAGAGTCCAACTACAACTTCTAGAACTCTAAAAATATTCGACTCTGATTTCCAACTCCGACTCCTTCATTCGAAGACACTATTCCTGTATTGTTGTTGGTAATCTTGTGTGATGGAAATTTGATTATTATAGATATTAATTCTTAGTGAACCTTTTATTTTCTGTGTATTCATATTTTAGGCTACTCAGTTTATTTTCTTCTTTACTAACGAACGACCATAATTGAATGAAATTTTGTAACCAATACAAATTGTTATAAACTAACTTCTTTGATAATATTTATATACTCTTTGCAATATTGGTATATAACCTATAATGTAGACTTGCAATTTTTTCATCTGAAGCATCATTAATGTATCCATACAAGCGTTTTACAATTTATGAATTTATAAGTTTTTACATTGTATAAGTGCAGATTGTTAGCTGTTGTGAATTGTAGTTTCCCTAATTTTTTTTTTGTAATACTTTGATGATTATCGATAACATGGTTTGAAATAATCTAATCTAATTAATATACTCTTTAAATGAAATTATATTTTTGCTAATACATCTACACAGTATTCTGAAAGGTTTCTAATTATCAATTTCCTGACATATCAACCCAAATGGTCGCGTTTCATTTGTAATTTTTACTCTTTTTCGTGAAGTTATGTAAAAACCGATGAATTCAGAAACACATTTATTTTATTTTCCTAGGCTGCTTCCTGCGATTATGATGAGGCAGAGGAAAAAGAGGTGGAGGAGCAGGATGTTCTGTCGAACACAGCAGACAGAGTGACTGTTCTTGTCAACCGCTACGTGGCTCTGCTCGCCTCCCACGATGCCCTGTGTGACACCCACCAGCTGCAGCTCGGTGCCTTCGAGCAAGAAGTTCAGCAGCTCATTGGAAAAGTTAGAACCCTTGCCCATTGTCAATGAACGCTCTATGACCGTTTTATGTTCTGACTAGCGTCCCCGTGCGTCAAACATGGCGGTATATATCGCGTGAAGTAATGTAATTTACTGTGTCACTGTTACGGACTGCCTTCTCTGACGCAGTCTCGCTGATTAGGAATTAACCCCGGAATTTTCTTGTATCTAATTCCCTCTGTGCGTAAATGAATGAGTGCGCACAAAAACAACTAAGTCTTCTGAATAATAATGCACAGTTTGTTGATTGATTTCTTCATTTCCTCTATGGGCATTTCATAGGAGAATATTACTGTAATCTAAAAAAAATTCTTGTAAATGTTTTATTTGATTGAATACGACATGACGGTAATTTCATTAACATAGTTTGGTTATAAATAGTTTATTCCAACGAAAACAATGAGGTACCTACTTACATGTGTGGCTCGTTACATGCTTCACTGGGGAAGCACCTAGCATCTAGTTTAAAAATAAATATAGCAAGTCTTGTCATTGTTGGCGACCGCGCGACTAGAAAATGTACAAATTTGGCGTAATGTTGTATAATGTACATAAGAGTTGTTATTTCTAGGTTACCTGACCTTATAATTGCGAGAAAATAACCATATAAACCAAATATAAAGATGTGACCTCATTTGGCTTCCCTGATATTCATCATCTGATAAAAGGTATCATCCAGAAAACAACATATACACGAGTTCATGTAACTGTAGTATAAGCTTGCTCTCTGGTTCTCAGATAGTGGAGTACGAGAAGGAAGTGTCACGACTGCAGTCCGAGTCGAGCGACCGTGAGGGCGAGATGGGAGCACTGAAGGACAAGGTTAAGGAGCTCGACCTGCTCACCAAAGAGAAGGATTTGATGGAGTCTGTTCTCCAGGAGGAAATCAGGCAGCGCAACCATGAGGTTTGTAATGTGCCACAGTGGCCCTTCTTCGGAGGACATGTTAACGTCACAATAACCAAATATTTTCTATGATGTGGCTGCATTTAGCTTTGTAGAAAAAACTAGCTGCTTTGTATGCGCATGCGAGACTGCATTTAGCTTTTTACGACAAACTAACATCATCCTCACGAACCTGGACCATTTAGCCATTCTGGTTAATAGGGGATTAACTTGAGTGATTCTTTTGTGCAGTTCTTCAGGATTGTTTTATCAGTTTTGCGTGACTGTTGTCATGCTAAAAGTAGTTTATGTAGTATATTTGTTCTTTTAAACAACAGTTGTTGGAAATGTAAAGATTAGGGGGTAATAATTCTTTCAGATTCTATAACTGCAAATGACTTGAGCAAAGCAACTTTACAAAATCAAATTGCTTTTCACTTTGGAAGTCGATCCATCTTGATTTTATCATTTTTTATGCTCACGTGCTCATTCGTTACTGTGTGTCCCAAATGAAGTTTGTGTAACTGACATGGAATATCGTACATTAAGAAGTTGGTTGGTGCTGAGAAGCAGTGTATGTACAGTGAGAATAAATTCGGTACTGTAACTGTTTTAGGTGTGTTGATGAGATATAACTTTCATAAGAATAATCATAATTGTTTTGATAAGAGATAGAAATTTATGAATCGATTTTACAAAAAGCATATTCAGATCGTGCTGCCTTTTATTTCCAAAGCTGAATCTTGCATTTGCAGCGTCGTCGTTTGGTGAGGTTTGATAAGTGTGTTATTGGTGAACTAACATGGGCTCAAAAGACTTTAGTTACATAAAACCTAACTTTCTTCAATACTTGGTTAGTAGGTTTCAGCTACTGACCTAAGCTGTAGATATTTTTTAGAGCATTAATTCTTTATTTTATACACATTTTTCATGTGCCCTTTGACTCCAGCTAAGCCTACTCGAGGAGGCGTACACAGCCATAGAAGCTAAATTGTCGGAGGCTGAAGCGCGAAGCGTTAACGCGCCAACGGGTCAAGGCAAAGAGGCACTGGAAGAGAAGCTGCAGCAGGCAACTGTAGCGCTTAGGGAGGCCGAGGTGCTGCAACAGTTCTTGGAGAAAGAGCTGCTCAACAGGGAGAATGAGGTGTGTGATGCTACTTCGGGCTTCAATCCAGAATTTTACTTGTGTCCACTGCTCCCTTTCAGGTCTGGGATTGTTTTTTCAGTATTGTCTACCATGCTTCGGCAAAATTTGCGCCCAGTGTTCATCAGGAATGTTCTCTTAGTTTGTTGCCTGCGTCTCCTGTTTTATTGGATCAACGTTGTACTCGGATGTGTTGCAGCTGATGAATCTGTATTGATCATTTATCATTTTCTTGGTAGAAATTGATCTTTTAATGGCTTGATGGAAGTTGGAAGTTGATTTATAATTCGTTTCCTAGTAATCCCTGTAGTGAATAAATAAAAAACTTTCGAAGCTTGGAGTGGGATTTGAGACAAAAAAAAAATTCTCTGATGTTAAGCAAAAACTAGTCTCATAGAAAATAACAATTATGTGAACAACTAGATTCCAACTACACTCGTTTGGAGACTGAAAAATGATAATTGATTTTGGAATAACATTTATTGATAGCCAGGAATGGGGCTACTTGTAGAAAGAAGTCCGTGTGTGAAGGAAACGTCTTCAGAGCGTGTCTCTGGAAGACAGGTGGAGTAGCTTCACATGTGAAGACAATTAGTGCCTGGAATTTTGACGAAAAAATGACTAAGTTGTATTCCAAGAAAGTGTAAAAACTAGACAGAGATGTGGATGAATGTATAGAGTGAAGAGATTGATATGTAAAAGAAATATGCCATTGGAGAAAGCACGAGTGTGCTTTGAAGATCGTAAAAAGATGGAACACTTGTGTGGTGCACTGTTGTGTTGACTCGCCTCGGTTCTTATCTTCTGGCAGCTTCAAAGCGGACACCCGAAGTGTGTGATCATAATTTCCTCATTTGATCTTTGATTTAGTTCATAAGAAGTTAACTGAATTTTATTTGAGTATAGGTGTGCAGGATGCTATCACACGTCTCCCTCGTTCCAGATCAGCGCCAGCGAGCAGAAGGCGGAGCAGCTGTCGCAGGAACTCAGTGCGGCACGCAGGGAGGCACTGGACCTGCGGCAGGAGGCAGAGGCCCAACTCAACCAGGTGTGAACTCAGATGCTCTTCTGCCACTCACCTCCGTTCATATTTGACTCTAAGCGGGAATTTTTCGTAAATTTCGCCAACGTATATATTAAAGTCCGCTCGCGATTTTTATTTTTTCCTTTACCTCGTGTCAGATGTCAGGGAAGATGTGACTGATTTCTCCTCTTGGTATGTGCTGAGTATGAATACTTCTCTTGGTATGTGCTGAGTATGAATACTTCTCTTGGTATGTGCTGAGTATGAATACTTCTCTTGGTATGTGCTGAGTATGAATATTTCTATTGATATGTGCTGAGTATGAATACTTCTATTGGTATGTTCTGAGTATGAATATTTCTATTGGTATGTTCTGAGTATGAATACTTCTATTGGTATGTTCTGAATATGATCGCTTTTGTGGGTGTGTGTTGAATATGATTACTTTTCATTTATTCTCCAAGGATGTACACTTTTAATTTCTAAATTGCCTTCATCTTGAGTCCTATATACCATCTCAGTGATACGAATTCTTTTCACGCACAATTTGAACAAACGGAAAATAATGCAGTCTTCCATCAAAGTTTGTTACCATTCACGACCAAACGTATTCCTGATTCGTCAGGTGCTGGTGCTACGAGCGTCTCTTGCAGCCAAGGACTACGACATAGACGAACGCGAGGAGACCATCATGGCACTCAAAGAAGACGTGAGCTCCTCAATAAGAACCACCTGTGTAATATGTAATTGTCTGTTGAGTTTTCAATAGACGAGTTGGCTGTTGCAGTGTTGTATGGTGCACTGTCTTGCGCTATTCTTTTCAGGTTTGTTAACCCTTTCGAGTCTGCATTCGTGCGATTGGTCCATAGATCTAAAATAAAATTTTACATTTTAGGTGGGACTGGGTGGGAAAAATATGAGTATTATCAAGGGCTTTACATTATGCTCATAGTATTATCAAGTGTATTATTATAGGCTTGTGGCAATGGAACATAGGTGTCCTTGCAGAAATTTTAATCCTAGGTTACTGACACATGTGTCCCAGTAACCTATAATAAACTCCGGGTTAAATTTGAAAGAGTTAAATCCACATTAACTCCTAGAACTAGAAATACACAGTGAAAACCCTGACGGTGAATTCACTTTACAAAAGCCCCTCTACTTATAAAGAACTCATACAGATAAAAATTGCCAGAAAATTCGTTTCCTCTCACAATTTGAGCCAATTCTTAATCGTAAGTCATCATTAGTACGTAAGTGAAAATGTATGTTATTACAAAGTTTTGTTCGTCGGGCGGCGAGTTTTTTTGCAAGTGAAGAGGTGTCTGTAAGCCGAGGTTGAAATGTGAGTTGTTGGAAGAGACACACTAACCATCTTTCTTCGCATGTGTGTGCGATGGGTGTAACGCCTTGTTACGTGTCCTATGCTCCCTATCACAGAGTAAACTCATACAGTTGTGAGAATATTGTTATTTTTTTTCTGAAGTTCATGTTGTTAAGTTTTCTTTGTTATTTTTGTGTGATCAACCCATATGTCATTCTGGCGAGAATTGACACCTGCTTCTGTTTGCTCTATTCATTGGGCACAATGTGTAGAAGGTTTATGCAGATTGAATTAAAATTTGAACTGCTACTGAGCTGAACGAGTCTGTGTAAAGCTTTTGACAACTAATCGTTTCGAGCGCAGGCTGCTGTTGAGACACAAGTTTCAGGGTATAGTGTATTTTACTGGAGTGTGTCCATTGGACAATAGTCACGTATTGGGTGTATTTAATAAAATTTCCAAGTGATATGAGATTATGGTTCGTACATACGTTCCATACGCATGAATTATCATTTTATTTAGCTGAGTTAAAATCACAGCAATTTGCATATTAAAGCGAAAGTTTGGGAACAGGACTTGAAAGTTAGAGTTCCCTTCTCGTTCAGAAGCATTATTGGTGGTCCGGCTATGCATGCTTGTAAGTAATTGAAGAAAGGATGTATTTTTAGTGGGCTAAATTTCTGGAGGTATTTTGAAAAGATACGTTTCATTTATTAGGATCGGATAATGAAATTTCAAATTTCATGAATTTGAGGGTGGAACAATGACACCCGTATAATTCTTGTTCACGTGTTATACATGAGGTGTGGATAAGTTAATGCTGGAAAAATTAATTACTTTACTAATTTAAGACAGAGAAAGCTAGGGTTTTGACCATTTTGCATCTGAGAGTTAAAATTTCCTGAGTACCCGTGTAGTTTATGTCGACAGTTAAACATGAATTATTATTCAGTAATTTTGACTAAAGGTCCGATTTTATTTTATGAAACCGTCTAAGGTACGATGCATTGTTCAATGATGGTATAACATTGTATTATTTGTTTTTTAGATGGTCACCAAAACGGAGTTAGTGAGCGACTTGCAGTCAATGCTCGCCTGCCACAAGACTGCCGAGGCTGATCTCAAATCTCAGCTCGAGGACAGGATCAAAGCTCTCGTTGACGTCGAAGAGAAGGTGTCAGAGGCCAGCAAGAAATGCAGCGCCCTTGAAGAACAGCTCACACAATGTCGGAGCGAGTCGGAGACGGCATTGTCCTGTCTCAAAGACATGCATGCTGCAGAGCTCAAAGACCTCAAAGCTCTGAAGGACGAGCAGGCGGCTAAGGCCAGTTCTCTGCGCCAGCAGTGCATCGCCAACGAGGAGACCCTCGCTGAGCTGGAAGCGAAGCTTGCTGACAAAACCGAGACCATCGAGCGTTTGGAAAAGAAAATCGTCGAGCTCATGGCAGAACTCGAAGATGCTGAAACTGATCATGCTGCCAAGTTAGTGTTTTGTTGAAAAATTGTGGAATGTTATAAAAAACTGCTGACTGAAGTGCTGTTTTCAGCATCCTGCCTGAATTCATATTATGAAAAGATACATAATCCAACTCTCGAAACGGTAGTGAAGAAAACCGCAAATTGCTCCATGCATTCTGAAAATTGTTATTCATTGGTTATTCTCAGAGCTCTCTGATCCTTTCTATCTTACGTTTTTGTCAGCATAAAATAGAACCAGTGTTCAAGTTTTTATATCCCTACGTCCACTGATGATAGCGTCGTTCAGTACTTGAGCAGCTGGTGTACCCGCACGCTGTCAGCCTTCAGAGCATTTTTATTTCTTGAGGATGTTGTGTGTTCAGCTGAGCTCTTGCCTTTATTTTAATTTTGAATTTGTTCGCTAATGTCTTCTTTGTGAAGTTCTACTTGTCAACATCCTAAGATGACGTGCTTATCTGCGCTCTACTTTTCACAGGCTGAAAGAGGCACGGTCTGAGCTGGACGACCTGAGCAGCCAATATTCAAACTCTCTTCTGGAGCTGGACTCGACGCGCCGAGCTCTCGCTCTCACTTCCGGGGACCATGAACGAGTGTCGCTGATGCTCGAGGCAGCTGAGGCCGATGTCGAAAAGGTGCCGATTGAGCTCTCATTTCACCATTTCTGTAGCTTGATTAAACTGTTAACGTTCACTGGCGACGTAAATAGACGATGTGGTTGTTGCATTCCCCAGGTCACTGAACCATACTCAGAGTGGGAATGCTCCAATTTCCTGAGTAGTGACCGTTAACGGGTTTAAAAGGCATGCCATGCGTGATAATGTACAATAAGTGGAAATTCAAACATGTGGTATGCCCGCAAAATGAGTCTTGAATGAGTTAAACTATGAAAATATGATGTAGGAGTGAGTGTTATGTTTCAAGCTGTTTAAACGTGCCTCTTTTAATCACACCTCTTAACGTAACTTTTCAGATGAAAGCGGACATGCAGAGGGCTAAGCAGGAAGCGCGGGATCACGCCAACAACTGCCAGGCATTGGAAGACAGCCTGCGCAGCCTCACTGCCAAATACTCAACTTTCGAGAAGGCCAAGTGTAAGGTCTTGCTGTTTTTTATTGTTCTTTGTGGTTCAGCGGGAAGTTGTACTGAATATGACACATTTCAGTTCATGAGTGCTACCGCGTCTTTCTTCAGGAAATGCGTCTCTGTTCTGCACTATTCCTTCCAGGAAGGTGCCGTCAATGTTGCCCCGCTTTGAAGACCTTTTAACTGGACATTTTATTACAAAAACAGCAGTTTCTCTGTTATGACCAATTCTTACCTGATAACCTTTTCATCTCGGTTGGCACCAGTCAAAACCCATAAGAGTCAAAACCTCGTATGCATATGTGTACTAGTAGTAAAACTTGTTCCTATAGAATTCCAGGTTGAGAGAGTAAGCTAGCACCACCAGGGTTGTTTTGCTCAAGGGTCGTGTGCAAAATTCATTTCAACCCCACTTCTTTTAACCGCGCAATAGTTTCCTGAAGTGCCTCGAGGTTTTGGGGCGTGCGAATTGTCTTCGCTTTGTTTTTGGTTTCCTTAGATTGTTTTCGCGTGAGTTGGGCCTCCAAGCACTTGTGCCTTCACCCATTAGTTTTATTGAGACGCCGGTAAGATGGGTGAATGTTGAATTTATTAGAGAGAGGTTCAATCCTTGGAGTCCTTCGGGTTGTTAATCCGTGATGCCAGATAGACGACACGTGTAGATGTACCATTTTTACTTCTTATTAAAATAAGTAGACAGCAAAATCTAAGAAGAAACAGACTCGAGATGCCTCTTCTGTGTAGCTTTTTTTAAATACACTTTGTTGATTTATGTAAAATTTCATGTACATAGTACAGAATGTACGCAATGCCAAATGTGGACTTCCATAATATGCGCAATACGAAATTTGTATATAGCATACAGTATGTACGTACGTTAGAACGCCTTTCATTTTCGATAGGGAAAAGAAGGAACAACATGATAAAACAGTTGCGAATCGTAAAATATAATCGTGCTTAATTTTGCAAAAAATTGGTATAATGATTACCAATGCCTATATGCACTTGGAAAAAATAAAACAGAAAATAAGTGTTTTAAAAACTCGACGCCGAGTATTATTCATTCATCTGACTGACGTACATGGAAGGAAATTTGCAGGGACCAGATAGAAAAATTCACAGGCTCCGCTTCACGTGTACCCATTTTGATAGAAACTAATTGTTCCAGTGCGTGATGAAGCCGAGCGTACGGAGCTGATGCGGCGGCTGCAGGTAGAGCTGGAGCTGAGCAAGCAGAGCCTGGCGGAGCTGCAGCAGGAGGTCTCCTCTCTCCAATCCACTAATGTGGGCTTCATGAACCAAATTCAACAGCTGCGGGTGAGCACTGGTGACTTTTGTGCAGTGTCTGTAGTTCTTATTCTGTAACCTTTGCAATTTTGTATTTCTACCTTCGTATGTTTTGACCATTTCTTATATTTTGCCATTGCTCCTGTGTCTTATTACCTTGTCCTATACTTTAGGATTACTCGAGTTCACTTTTCCCTCTGATGATTGGGGCATCATGGCGGAGAAATTTTAATTTTCAAACGCACTTTATGTTTTAAGGCATCTGTTTCACGCGGATTTTTCAAAGTGTGAATTTAATTCCAAACTATCGATGCTTAGTAATACGAGTTGTTCAGCAGCGCAAGCATTTGAAAATCATGTTCGTAATCAAAGTACGAAAATTTTTCGAAATACTTTTACACATTTGCATAAAACAGTTATGTTGAACGGCAAAATTTGCTCGTGTGAAATTCACTGACAAAACTCCTATATAACTCCCATGAATCCTTCGCATGACTGCTTTCAGCAAGACCTGAAGAAGAAGTCAACAGCCATCGAAGAAAGCAAAGAGTGCATTGAAGTTTTACGCGAGGAACGCCGCTGTGCCTTGGAGACTCAGGAGCACTTGCAGTGCGAAGTGGACGAGCATCTGGACCAGGTGAGGGCACTCCGACATGAGGCGGAGGAGCTCAGGCAGAAAGTGAAGGACCAGGAGGGCACCATCACGCACGCCAACGAGTGTCTCGAGAGCCACCTGAGCAGCGTCTCCGAGGAGCGTTCGAAGGCAGCTGCTGAGCGACAATTCGAGCTGAAACAGCACCTCGAGAAGCAAGAAACTTTGGTGAAAGAAAACGAGACGCTGCAGAAGCGAGTGGGTTCTATGCAGGAACAGCTCGAGACCATTGTGGAACTCAAAGACAACTTTGCTCTAATGGTATGGGACGATTTGTTCATTTTGTGAACTTTTAATTTTATGTCTTCATCAGTTTAGGTGTGCGAATGCGATTACGTACTGGAAATTTTTACTGTTCTTGGTTTTCATGGCAGCACATGATACACCAGCTCATGTATTACGACTGAGATATACATATACTTAATATTAAATTGAATTATAACGGACTATTTATTCTATGCTCTAAAACCAATTCAGAGAAAGATACATCAATTGGCTGTGCAAGGAATGCTATTCGGTATCAGTAATTCCTCTGGGATTTTGGGTTGAAAGGGCGTGCTTCCGCATATTTTGCCGATGTACGGACGTACCTGCACTATAGGTACTGTACGGAGTATAGGTATAGTTCTTGGGTTTTTTTCAAGGCAGTACCTCTGAGTAATATATGGCGTAGTCAAACACTCGATAATTTTAAAATACAATGACGTATCCGACTGCAGATTTAGCCGCTCCGGCTGCTTCAAACTGTTATGGGTGTCAACGTTAGATTTGTGTACGCGTTATTCTTCGTTTCAGCGCTTGCACTGTCGTTGAGGTAACAGATGTGTTATTTCAGCGAACTCCTGTTGACCCAGTTGATTTCTGTTTGTTTTTGTGTGATTGAGTTTGATTTATTTCAGTATGGAGTGAACTTCATTGCTGTTAGCGCTACTGTAATTAAGTAAGGTCCTTATCTTCTTGACACTTCACTGGTATATTGGTTAAACTATAAAATTCATTATGATAAGTTTAAGATCGCGTCTTCCATACTTGAATTTGAATAATTTTTATCCAAAGAGGACATTATGTGATTTATGTCGCATCTTTTGATGTTCAGATCCAGGCTCTAGAAGAGAGCGTGGCCAACATGAGCGCCGTTAAAGTGACGGCTAAAAAAGCTAAAGACTACGCACTGTTGCAGTTGCAGCAATTCGAGTCTGTACAGGTACGTCGAGCCTCGATATTGCAGCTATTTTTGCTGCTTCTTCTGTAACGTTGAAAACGTTGAATTTGCCATTGACTGCTAAAATTTTCCATGGGTGGTAGCATATTCGTCGAATGTGACCGTACGGTGAAGGGAATATAAAGTAAAATAGAAATAGAACATGACAACAGAAAGGAGCCAGGTCACCTATGCTTAGGTTTCTACCCTAGCCCCGTGCCGTCTGACAGCAATATATTGACGCAATTGACCGTCTTTTGCAGTATGCGTTTATTTTTCGAAGTTGCGGTTTTGACATCTCCGCAAGTGTTTTTTCCTATTGAGTAAAAATAGAAATTTTGCTACTGCCTTTCAGCAATTTTTTCTAAATTGCCGTTTTTACTGTTTTCTTCTTGAAATGTGGTGGGAATTTTACAGTAGACTATTTTTGTGTTTAATCATAGCAATAATAGGACGATTCATTGACCTCTTTGTGACTAGTCGTGCAATGATCATCAATTACTTGAGTGTTTTCGGATATTACGAGTCATGTTCTCTATAACGCTTATAATTTTTTACTAAAAGTAATTGAGGTTTTTATTTCGGTGTGTTACGGTCTGTACAGGGGGCTCACAGTGCGCTTGTAGATACATCCTGATTCAGCAATGCTGATTCTATGATAAAACCTATTTTTGAAACTATCAACTAGTCTTGTAAGTAATGAAAATTTGCGAGCTTCAACATTTAAAAGCTACGTTCAGATTGAAAGATTGTTTTTCATTGGTTATTCTTAGAGCTCTTTGATCTTTTCTTTTTCAGGTTTTGTCTGCGTAAGCAGAACCCGCGTTCAGGTTAACATACGTAACCGTCCTCTGCTTGTAGCCTTGTTTGGTACTTGTGCAGCCAGCATGTTCGTACGCTATCGTCTTTCAGAGTATTATCATTTCGTGATGATGTTGTGTTCGGCTGAACGCTTACCTTTATTTCAGTTTTGAATTTGTCGCGTATGACCTCACGTCCTGCAACCAAATTTAAATATTTTTGCCCACAGAGAGAATTGGAAGAGAGCAAGAAGCGAGAAACTGAAAATCAGGCTGCCATTGAGAAGTTGAGGGAAGAGGCGTCTGCAGCATTAAACATGGCAGAAAAGCACAAAAGTGAACTGCATGCCGCCATGCAGGTTTGTATTGGCGTTAAGTCATAGCCTATTAATTTTAAAAGACCTCGTGTTGTAGTTAACGAATTAAAAAAAAAGGAGGCAGACTATGGCTATTTTGTCTGTTTAGTATTTATTCGTTTCCACTATCGTTGCTAAAGCTGTCCTATCAAGAGTCGAACTGACGAACAATATTACAAATGCTGTGTGGCATTGTCTTGTGTCAATAACCGGGCATTCAGTATGTTATTTGACTATTATGCAACCAACCATCAGCCAGTTGAGCAAGCTGTGTAACAGCCTTCAGAAGGTGGTTTGTTGTATTTGAGAAATATACTTGGTTATGGTCTAGTATCGCTTGTTTCTGGCATTCGAACTTGTAATTTTTGCTCGCGTGTTTGTGAGTAGCCGAGTTTAGAATAAGAATCTGTTTCGTTGTTTGTTTTGTGGTACTTTTGCTAGATATTTGTATAGCTTACACTGATCGTATCGTCACCATGACGGGCCAATAGGGGACTTTGGTTTCTCTAGGTGACCATTTGTGAAATCAGCTGTGCTACGTTCAGGCTTCTGTTCATTTTATATTTATGTTTCTTTTTTTACGAGACTAGCGTTGAGTCGTGAGAGACATCTCGCTACAGCTCATGTGATGCCCCTACAGCTCGATATGATTAACCTAGCGTACACTTGCAGTCGTTTTGGTTGTGACCGCTGTTTGAGAACTCAAGCGTAATGTTAGCTAATAATTTAGGATGTCGGTGATAATTCACGAACACGAGAAAAGTATGCATACTTCTTGCATTTGAATGTGAAAGCTTGATTATCCAAAATATAAGCTATTCCGGTTGTGAAACTCACACAGTGCGATTTACAGGTTGGTTGTCCTTGTTTGAGGCCATAACGTGTGTATAAATCATGCATTTTCAGTATTTCGGCTGTGTTTTTTCATGCAGCAAAAAGAAGAAGCCGAGAAGGCTCTGGCCACGACAGAAGAGCAAGCGCGGTCCATACGAGCTGAGAACCAGCGGATTCAGGACAGCGAGCGGCGAGCTTGTGAGGCTCTAAGCGAGTGAGTCCTGTAAGAGTTCTGCTGGCTGCTCTCCTTCAGTTCTGATGGTAGGAGAATAGGGCTCTGGGTACGCTGACCTCTGTGTCTCCAGCTGCGTTGTGTTGCAGTACAAAGTGCTGTAAAGTTCGCCTATTTTGATAGTTTACATTCACATTGCGCTTCTCGGAAGGTATATTTTGACTATCACATTTATTGGAGTTCTAGACCTGAATAAACGATATTAAGGTTGTAGGCCTGTAGAAACTATTAGTCCTTCGTCTTTCGAGACCTTATAAGTTTTAATAATTTGGAGACTTTAGGGTAATAGATCCCGAGCAAGACGGTCTTCACTTGCTACAGCCATGACGTCAGATTTGTTTTCGAGTGGAAAATACTCTTCGAAAGCGATGATTCTTAGCGTCTAATTATGCTTTCATTAATCGATCTATCTCTACAACTTCAATAATCCGTGAAATAGTTGCTATAGTTAGCATTCCGTTGCTCTTACCGTTTAATAGAGCCTATGACAATTTTTATACTTTATTCTGGGGCTAAATTGGTGAAGAGTAGTAAATTTTCCATGTCTCGGCAATCCAATATGAGAGCTCTAAATTAGCCCTTGAAGTATACACGTTCACGTACAAAGACGATGTTGTGGATGTATCAAAATTGTATTTCCACTTCTATAGAACAATTAATTGTGTGCGTGTATCATATTATTCCGGATTAAAAATAGCGAACATTCTGTTGGGAGCTATGTATGAATTGACTATTTCATTGACGATGAAATAGTCAATTCATACATAGCTCTTCATCATAATAGACTAAGAACGCTCTCCGCTACTGCTCCATTGCGATCTCAAGCGAAGTTGTTATTTTAATTAGTAGTGCCTCAAGGGGTTCGCACAGAACTGCGGCTCGCATCACACCAATTTTTGTACGGCAGATTGCAGAGCCATCATGAGGAATGCGAGGAGCTCCAGAACCTCGTGTCTACCCTCTCCGACCACCTTGCACGCACTGACGACGAGAAGCGCGAGTTGAAGCAAAAGTGCTCCGTACTCGAGAAACTCGTCGAACCTTTCAGGGTATTGACGGCCTTTATTTCTTTGTTTTAATAGGTGTACAATTTTTCTGTCAGATCGTTTGCGATGTTCAAACATTTTGTAAATTGTTCTCGCTATTTGTAATGCTATGAGGAAATGATTAGCACATTAGAATATAGTTAGTATATTTCATATTTTGAAACCGATAAGAAGATTGTTGTGCAATTTATCATGAAACACAGCGTTTTTCGAGAAATTTGGGATGGGTGTTTTTTAATTTCATCCAAAAAACTTAAGCTGATGGTGTTTGTTTTCATCATTGCACCATGGGAAACGGGTATGACCCATCGCTGACTCTAGGTAACCGACGCAGAATCAGCAGCATTTATTGGATTAGAGCAGACTATTTTCTGTATTATACCACTAAATAACAATAGATCACTTGGTTGAGTGATCCTTCCGTCCGTCTTTATATCACGCTCTTACGGATTTAGACAAAAGAAAATTTCCGGGTCCGTATTTCTTAACTAGTAACTAGACTGTCAGCTAAGGCAGTCCGTATCTGTAATACTAAAAATACCATTATTTCTTGTCAGATTGACCGCGAAGAGGGAATCTTGAGAATTTAATATCATTTGTCCTGCTAGTTTTGGCGGTGCCCGTTTTCTACAGTAGTTCTGTACACAGTTGGCCAGCATTTGTTTATCTACTTCTTATTCTGTTTGGTGGTGAGGTCGGCTTTGAGAACAATCGATATTTTATACGAACATTTTCAATACTTCTCTGCTTCACGTTTTCGGTACTCGTCTGCTTCATATTTTCATTACTTTGTCTGCTTCATATTTTCAATACTTCTTGCTTCATGTTTTCAATACTTCTGCTTGCTTCATATTTCTAATACTTCTGCTTGCTTCATATTTCCAATACTTCTGCTTGCTTCATATTTCCAATACTTCTGCTTGCTTCATATTTTCAATACTTCTGTCCACTTCTTAGTTTCAATACTTCTGTCCACTTCTTAGTTTCAATACTTCCGTCTGCCTCATATTTCATCGCACTTGGTGCTTCTACTGCCGAAAGCTTTTCAACGCGATATGGCGATTGAATTCCTGTGTTATAATAAGAATATTTAAATTTTGAAAAGGAAGTTTATTTGAACGTAGTAAGTTTGTTTAGAATTGTGGATTTCTAAATTAACTTGAGCCTTGCAGTGCTATTCGGCTGTATTTTTATAAATAAAATATTTTTCTTGATAGTACTGTGAATTTTATTCCTGCACCTGTGAAATATATACCTAATAGTATATCTGGGCAGTTTCATTTGAGGTCAGGAAGGTAACCGTTATACAAAGCCATTTATATTGCGAATGAGCCTTCTGACATCAATGGATGTAAGATGTATCATCAAACCTACAGGTTTATTTCGACTTAGGCATTTTCGTGGAGGGGCAGTAGCGTCTGCTAACCATGTCTGAATTTACCAGTTCGACATGATCAGCTGTGTGTGATCTTCTAACTAGTAGAACATTGAGGAACTGCAGGATATTTGGGGAAAATATTCGAGGAAGATATTTGTGTGAGTTAAGAGTTGTTTATTCGATGAGTACGTTTATAATATTCTTTGTATTTCAGGAACAATTGGAAAACTACGAAGCTGAAAGAAGTAACTTACTAAGTTCGAAAACCGCTGCTCAGAGAGAGGTTGAAGATCTGAGTATGAAATACGCCTCTCTGTTGGGTCATCAGAACCATAAGCAGAAGATACAACACGTTGTCAAACTGAAGACAAATAATCTTAAGCTACAGGAGGTGAGATGTGACTACAAAATATGGAAGATTGTAAGGTTACCTGCCAATCTTATTTAGGAAATTTACATAAACCCATGCGACCAATTCGCTATATCCTCTCAGGGAGCATAAGATGGGCAATAGGGTTACGTTTGTCTATCGAATGCTATGGGGACTGGTGATCCCAGGGGGGCGCTGTCAAGTTACCTCATCTATAGATAGATAGGCTTTCGGGACTTCTGTCTTCCGTGCCCATTTTACTTCTTTCCATTATCATGCCTTCCTCGCTGATTATTCTTTCCTCTTCGTCTTTGACTTGCTGTTTCTGTGAGCAGGGATTTTTACGTCGGAATACACCTGTGCATAGCTTCCACGTTCCGTACAGAAATGCTAAAATGGTCCCATCTTTCCGCTATCTTGAGAGCGCCTTCGATGCGTTAAGGAGTCTTGAAATAATTAACAATTAATAATAATAATAATAATAATAATAAAAATAATTCATTGTGTTGAACGGAGTAGTCAAAAACATTACTCTATATTTTATATTGAGAAAAAATTGAGTAAAATTTTTTCCTGCAGAGGTAGGAAACATCAGCTGGTTAACCGCGAGTCCCGTCATCGGCTCGATTTGTATATTTGCTTCAGCCCCTATGAGAGTTTTCAATCTCAGAGTTTTTCTCATCGCATCGCATTTGTTTTACCCGATAGGTTGTAGCGTTCTCAGAGTATCCTGCCTCTTTGGTTCTGTTCAAGTCGTCTTCTGGTTTCGAATTTATTCTTTAAATAAGGTTATTTCTATTATATTCAGTTGCAACTGGAATGCTGATTTTAAAAGTGTGATAAAATCAAGCAAGGTGAATGAGTTTAAGGAGAAGTGAGTAATTTGGCAATTAGGAATTGTAAACGTCACTTCATATTTTGAAGGTGAATGTAGCAGCCATGAGTAATTGGAAAGCATATCAAGATGTCTCATTACAAGGCTTTGTTTTGGATGAGTCAATGGTTCATTTTTCATTTTACAACTAGAAAGGGTGTTACAAGATTCCCATCGTTAAAAGTTATAATATCCTATTTTTTGATTGCCTTTGAAAAATCTCATCTGTTGTGATATTTGCCATATTTATCTATGATACATCTCATCGACATGACCACCCTGAGATGCAGACTCCAGTAGTCTCAATATTCAAATCATATCCTCAAACCTCTAGGAATAAAATCTGGACACGTATGCAATTATTAATAGTATATTGTGAAGAGTGTTCCAATAATCGAGGCGAGGAAACTCAGAGCGAGGCGAGGAAACATTTTGAACGGATCTTCGAATGATAGGCTATTATCTTTATCCTTGAAGGTACGGATGCTAGGGTAATTTGAATACAAATTCACGTCTTTGACATAGTTGAAACCCTATTTTCCGCAGGTGCAAAATATCAAAAAATTTTCGTGGAAATTTACAGTAATTTATGTACGCTTATGAATGTACTCATCACTTGTTACAGGAGGTAATCAAGCTGCGAGCGGATAGTGACCGGCAACTTAAAACTATTCGTCGTCTGGAGGAGCGACTTGGTGACAGCGATGAGCGCAAGATGCTGCCTGGACCGACTGGACTTCAAGGCGGCGGTAAGGGCAATAAAGAGAACACCGATGTAGTGGCGCGTTCACCCTTACGACCTAGCAACAAGCTCGGTAAACATTGATGTCGTCCCAGTTGGTATGTTTGATGTTTTACAACCAAGTCGATTTTTGTTTTTAGCGTTAATTGAACTTACGCCTTTGGCGAGCAAATGGCTATTAGTGGTGCTTTATTTAATTTTTTTCGATTTTGGACTTTTCACTATGCAGAAACTTAAAAGTATGGTCTGGTCTTAATATTTTACTTTAGACGATAGTATTCGTCTTGGATGCTGATGCTCTTCTGTTTTTTTACACAAAACTATCAGTTTACTCAAGACTTCAGTCAACGATGGACGTGGCTTGTTTCTAAGTATTTAGGTAAAAAGAGTTAAATTCATGTAGTTAAACTGTCATTACTATTCATTGTTGTTTTGGGTTGACATGCATTGTGATCATAATGCGATATGTATGTAGAAGGTTTGATAATAATTGACGTATTCTCCTAGGTAATACGGTATGAAGTGCATGAAATGGAAATTTCAAATACTCTTCTGTAATTTTTTTCAAGTTCGCAGTTTCATTTTGTAAATTCTAGAGAAACGCAAGAGAAATTATATGCCCTTGATTCATAAGGTCTTATGTTTACTATAACATTCTTGAACGTCTTGTTTAGTAAAAGTTCCCCTGCCTTCGGGGATGAAATTACTGTGTTTTTTCTAATTTTGATCCATCTCTTTCTTGTGCTTCATGTTTTTTTTCATGTTTACCCATCTCTATAAAATACTGTAACCGCCTTTCAATAATGGTGTATTGTGTGAGACTATAAATTTTCTTTCTTGCCAGCGTGCGATCAATATCTTTGTTCCAAATATTTCGGCCTTCTGTTCACTTCTATCATCATTTTCTCAAATGGGGTCGAAAGCGCCATAAATTCGGGCGTCGATGGAAGTGACAACTTTTAGCCTAATCATGGAACTTACGTTGTGACTCATTAATTTATCGATTTTTGGTATATCATTTTCTTAATTGTAAGCTTTGTGAATTATTATACCATGAGTCCTAAAATTCTATTACGAAAACATTCAAAGTAGAAACAATATTTTATTATTGTCATTACTTGTACATTTCATCCCGTTTTTAAGGTTGGCACTCCAATTCAAGTCATATTTATTGCTCATTATGAAATTATTTCTCTTTTCCTTCGTATATGTACTTCTTTTCATTCGTCGAAGCTTTAAAGATGCAATTTTCAAGAAGTTCGGCTGGGATTTTAGTTACGTCTGAACGATAGTAGATTCTCTATTGTTGGCATCAATGTGCGTCATATTGGTACACGCGATCATCTGACTACAATACGTAATTAGTCATACTACAATGCGTACGATTAATTACGTACGATGTCGCTTGGTGTCGTCCTATTCTATAAGAGATTCTGTCGAACTCGTATTATTAAATTCATTTTTAGTTGCGGTTAGTGTTTATAAGCGACACAATATTCAAATCAGGGCATTATTCTTAATGCTTTAGATATTAGTAATAGGTTTTACATTTGATCAAAAATCGAGACGGAAATGCACAATAGTTTACCTACTACTTTCAAGGCTTGAAGGACACAGTAAATCCTATTCTTGTACAGAGACTTATGAGGTAGCAGTAACTTGAATATATCCAACATAAATTATTATGTGTATATAACCTTGTCGCTCAAGTACTTCTAAGTACGGTGTTTTAACGGCATTAAAGAATTGTCCGACTAGTTGAATTGTTCACTCGGCATTATCAAGAACATAGCAAATAAAACTGAAGACATCTGAAATCATTTATTTGATAACATCCATACCTATAGTAAAAGTTTGTATGTTACAATACATATAAACAGTGCTTCCTCGTGCGGGGGTCGAATCCCCAGCTCGTCACGACCTCGTCCCCACCACTGCGCGCTCCCTCTCCCCCACCTCATGAGAACAGGTAGAGAGACCGGCAGCAGTAGAGAGCATAGGCGCGATCTCTGGTATACTGAGACGCAGCATCGCTGCCGCATTTAGTAGTAAATGCAACCAAGAATATTCTGAACCTGTCACACTAAAATAGTCTACTTTGAGCTTCCAGTTTAACTTAAAACACAAAGAGTTTCCACAAAAACGTCGCAGAGATCCACAGAAAGACAAGCCATGTCTGCCAATGAATTATAAATTGCTCAAAATCTTTCACGCTGACAAAAACATATTCGTCGATATCATCACACCCAGAAATGGTTAAATAAATTTTGGTAAATTGAAATGGTTTTCGACAAGAACTCAAACTTTAGTCATGTCAGTAACACAGGAAAAACAAGCACCTAATCAGATGACTGCGTACTACTGTACAATGGATAAGTCGCCAAATTAAGCATAAGGTGAAAAATGCGTAGAAATGAACAAGTCAAAGAGCTTCAACTACTGCGTACGTATGTTAAAGTAATATTTAGGTGTAGCAAGGTATGAGAAGGTATTGGTTTTAAGTATAGTAGCAAATGAAGTGTGAATAGTTTGTACTGCATGGGACACTTTCAAAGTCTGGCCTTCTGAACTTGTAGTGATACAGTAGCTGAAACTGCCTTGCTCAGACATTCCCACATCAATTCAACAGGCATCTGTCAAACTAATGATAACGCAACGACTCATGAGATGGTGATTAACCTGAAGATGATGTTGACGCAGCTTACCTATCATTATCGTTAGAAAATAGATAAAGAGTGAAAAATTAGTTCATACACTTAAAATCATATAAATAAAATAAGTATACAAGTCTGTCCTATACCGTCCCTGCAGGCAAAATGCTAGTAAGACTACATTTACAAATTGCAAAAGAATAGCACTGGAGACGTGGCAGAAGAGCTAAGACCTCTCGGGACACCGCCCCATCTAACGTATTTGAGAGAGGGACGGTAAAGGAGAGCACTTAATGCAGAGAGGGAAATACATTTACAGACAACATTACTCAGAGAGAAGCGAGGGAAGGAGCAGCGAACACGGCTCGCCTCAACAATCACACAAAGAATGACAATGAAGAGACAGTTGAAGAGCCTTGGCTTACTTACACCAAGTAGAATACTACGTACAAGAGCCGCATCGATCCTTTCCCTTGGATCGCCTTTGGCTACCAAAAACTTTGACTATGAGTAAAAAAATAACTAACAATTCAGCGGAAATAGGGATGGCTATTATAGCTTATTTTTTAATCGTAGTTTTTGTCAATGAGGAAACTCTCTTGTTCGTATACTGAAGTATTATCACTGTATACTTGGGTTCTAGCTACCTCGCACAACTCGTGTGTATGCACGCCTTACAGTAATGTAACGGAGAGCAGAGGGAGCAAGACTAACGGCAGCATCGCTCTCACAGCTCTCAAACACGCATAATGTACCCTACAAACTCTACAAACAAAATGAACACTTAACATTAATCAAAAGTGGGAACAAATGCTTCTAAGAAGTTTAAATTAGTAGTATTATTTGCTGCCTTCAATACTATTATCAACAAGATGTCCATAAAATACACCAACAATATAAACATCTGGCCATGAATGAGAAAAAGACAAAATCTACCATTCACTTGAGCCTCGTGGAGTTAAAAGTGAAAGTAACCCAGGAAGATTATGGCACGATGTACAAAAAGCTTGTATTTTCAAACAATTTTGACACGACGATCAAACTAAAAAAAATAGTGGTTGACTGACGGATGATGCAGAATTATGAATTGGTAATTTAGCTCAAAAGAAGGGCTAAAAATGAACATAAACTATGAGTGAATTGGGGCAAGTATGATATCATAATTGAAAGAAGTACATCGATAGCGCTATTTCACTAGGAAATGAGTCATAAACTATGATTATCACGTAAAATAAAACTTTTTCGATGAAAACTATCAAAATTTCATGGTAAGGTGAAGGAAGCAAGTTACGACATGTCTCGGCACGATTAAGACGAGTTAATCTTTCATGATAGCAAAACACTTGTTTGAGAGGAAACAGAACCCAAGATAACGGTCTCGCATTCATCTAGCGCACTAAACACGATTTGTTTAGCGTGATGATTGCCAAATATAATAGGAATGCTGAGAAGCAAAATACCTTTTTCATCAATCATTTGTAATGATTTTTTTACAACTTAGTGAGATACTTAGCAATGAGTTTCAACTAATCAGCAACTAGCGTGAGAAAAAGATGAACTGCCCACTACGAATATTAATGATTTACCAACAGAATATACTTTGCAACAATTTAACGAAGCTTCCAAACGACAGAGCCAAGAACGCTCATCCTCAATCGAACACAGGGCAAGGATGTCAAGACACGCACGCAATGTGTCACAACAAACGCCTTGATCATCGAGAGATGAGTGCATAACTGACGTAACCAAAAGTCCTTTTCATGTAGTGTGATGTGGGCAAAAATGCACGAGATGCGCGAAGGAAGCGTATACTGGAATGAGGAAAAGGATGAAGGATGAGGGCACAGACCATGCCCCTAATGTTGAACTATTATTTTGGAAAAATTCTCATTAAATTACGGTTCACCTGAATTAATTATGAAAAAGTTACCTCAATGTCATCTTAGAAGAATTTTTTATTTAAAATGATTATTCCAATGAAGACAATTTCAGCTTTGGAAAATAGTTGTCCAATATGTCCTGTTCTAAAGACGTAATAAATTTATTTGAGGAGTGCGCTGGTCTGCTTCAAAGAATGATAGGAAGAAGGTACCGCGTTAAGGCGCCTAACCGTCCTGAAAAGGAATTAGGAAGCCTTACACAGGTGAAGGAATGAGGAAGAGGATTCCTAGCGTCAGGAGGGTTTAGGGTGGACGCCGTTAATTGGCAGGGAATATGGGAAGGATGCCTTAGACCGGTAAAGAGTGGAAAGGATGCCTTACCGGTATTAGTAACTCAGCCTGGAGCCCTGAGTATTGGATACAGGAGCCTTACTTAACAGGCTTAATATTAGTTACAGTGAGGATTGAGAGTCGTTAAGGGAGAAGGAAGCTGTCGTCGGCTGAGGGGGAAGAGTAAATCAATGAGCTGTTATATTTTTTCGCACTCTAACTCGACACAATTCACCATCTACTTTCAAGTCACAAACGTTTATACTGTACAGAAAATCAGTGTTCATCTCAATTAACACATCGTGAGAACACTGCTACTAAATTGCCTGAGAATACAGGAATCAGAGTGCAGCATAGTCATTATTAACGAATCTTTCGTAAGGTATTATTGAATACGCCATTTTACCAAATATATTATAAAATTATGTTCGTACGAGCAAAATTCTATCTTGGAAATCGATGTCTGTTGAGAGAGCAATAAGATTGTTGCGTCGGAGACGACGTCTTAGTTGAAGCTTTTAAAAAACAACAAAAGCAATACGTGAATGGACTATCACATACCGACCGTATACATTGTTGCGCCGTCTCCATTGCGCAACATCTTTTGCAGGGGACAATAAACAGACCTGGGACTGTTCCCCCAGAGCAGAGGAGAGCAAAGGGATAGGGTAAGGATGAGATGAGTAGCATTTTATCAACTGAGGATGTGGGAGGTGGCAAAGGATGAAAGCCAGGATTAAGAGGATTTCTTAAAAGTAATACGAGAGGAAGTGTTGTTCTTAAGCTAATAAGGGGAAAGGAAGGTGAGGTTTGGGGCCCAGGCTGTGATCGTATACTGAGGGGCGGCAAAAGACGCCCCGCCTCTTGTAGCGGACACCAGGGGCCTGGCTTCTCTTCTTGATCTCCTGACCATGCAACAGTTGCGGCCAGTAGATAGGTAGAGCGAGACTGGCTCCGGCAATTGGAGAGGCAACTGTCACCGCCAAGGCTCGGAAGCGGTGGTGGCGAGAGGTGGCCCCGGGTTCGTTACTGTCAACGTCATAAATATAAGAACAAAGCCAATACATGAATCAAACACACCTGCTAAAACTAGATCCGCTTTTATCAACTAAAACGTGCACATTACTACAATTTATACAATAAATAACAGTTCTACACAATACGGAACAGTAATTGAAATCAACAAAAAAGTAACGAGCTTTGGTTATACAACAAAAATAGACGTCCGTAGTCACTAGTAATTCCATAATAGTTGCAAGGACCTTATAAAAGAACAAGAAGGTATACGTCCACCGAGACATTTTTATCACAATCTTAATATACCCAGTCAGCATTTCCATATATTGAGAGAAGGTAGAAGATGTATTCTTCTGGGTCCGTATCCACCAGATGACTTACGTGACCTACAGTGGTTCTTTTCTCTCGTACGCAGACTATGGAAATGAGAGTGCTAGGTGTAACACCACGCGCTACCAGGAACTACATACTTACATGGAGTTCCCCCCATCATTTCAGTCTTCGCCGAGTCGTACATTCCTACATTCACTGCAGCATGTCTATTATAAAATTACCGATGGCTTTTCACTTACTTGCTCCATATTTGCAAACGCAGGAGTTATGATGAACATGGCTACCTTCAATTAAAATCAAATAGTTTGCTAAGAAGTCGATGTTCACAATCATTTTTTTCATTTTTCAAAGTAAATTTTTTTCACGCCAGACAATTCGACAACTCCACGTAGCTTCTTTCGTAACTCATTTATTGCTATCATACTGCTCAGACTATCGTTGTCCAATGTTTCAGATTTACTTGCAGTGTTCGCACCGTACGTAATGAAAGAATAGCAGATCAGAAGAACATTTTTCCAGCTGTAAGCGTCGTACTCTTGATAAGAATGCTCCTTTTTTACACACTGACTGGAACCCCTGATGAATTCTCTGGCCCATTTGGCGTGATTCACAAAATAAATCCGTATACAATGAATTCAACTTTCATTACCTCTACATATACTCACATTCGGCCTTCAATATTTTATATTTATGCATACATTATAACTTCACTTTGAATTTACTAGTGTGATACACTTCCTACAACCTTGAGCCGGCGTCAAGGGGATGATTTAAGTTATTGAAGGGGCAAATTCTAGAATAAATGTAGGAAATCTATCGCTATATTTTGCAGGGTTGATAAAATAATTAGACCATTTGCTTAAATAAAAAATGAGCCCTACATTTTTTTTAGGTCATTTGGAGTCCTCTTTCCGGAGAATGAAGAAAAACTTAAAAACTGAAAAGGTTAGATGCTTTCAAGTCAAAGAATCATTTGATTGGAAAATTGCAGCTGCTACTGGGTTTTATACAGTAAGCTGAAGTCAGAAAAATTTACTGTTAAGCGCGGCTTATGTTAAACTTTTAACGAAGCTGAATACGCACTCTTTACTACAGCAGTATTTCTTCACTTCCCGCGCATATGCGAACACCGTTGTCAAAGAATTAGTTCATCATTAATCGCGAAATTTTATCTAATGCTACACAATAGGCATAAATAACATAACGGAATTCGATATTTTTGCACTAAAATTTATTTTATTGAGTTTGAAACTGTAAAAAATATTCTCAATTATCTCCTTCGTAATACCATCTGTACATAATTCAAATATTAATAGTTGCATTACAAAAAAACCGTCTCAACATCTCTTGGATCGGAAATCAATCACTCACCTTCACTCATTCGTAATTCTGATGCACGCACCAGTATTCAAATTAGGTTGATGCAAATTAGGTTGATGAATGATCTTTATGTATCATACAAGCCGAGTACCTCCTTCATATTACATATCTAACATAACTTAATTAGTTTCTTGCAATCGTGCATGAAGGATCGCTTGAATGATTTGTTACACCGCTCAATATGTACATTTGGCAACATTAAACAATAACTGTGGATATTTCCTCCCATGAATATTACGCAGGTTGTCTTACTTTCTATTGTCTTTCTTTTGTCCTCTTTTTTCGGTAATCAATAATTAATTGAGTACACAAGCTCCCCGGACAGAAAATTTGTTTCCTATTGTTTTCGAGGGTAATAGAAACGTAGTGTCTCATATTCTAGCGCTGTTTTAACTACACAGGAGCGAGTTCTTTAGTTGAGGCAATCGATCAAACTGAACCAGCATGGCTACATCGAGCTGCTAGATAACAAAATTTTACCATTTGCTCAATATTTGAATGCAGAATGGCTTTGCCTATCTTTTAAAACGAAAACTGCCGGGTGCATCGGGCTGGAACTGATATTAATTAGCATGACATTCAGGATGTCAGACATTTAGATTGGGCAGCTAAGTTCCCAAGCATGAATCAAATAGAAAATTTGTGGGATCATTTAGGTCTTAGAGCAAGGTAGACGTCGAGAAGATCATCCACTTAGTGTAGCCGTATATCGAGATCAGTTGATGCAAGAGTGGTTTAAAACTGACCAGGTGTACATTAAAACACTTATAGACTCAATGCCGCGCATAACTCTTAGCATTATTCATGCTCGTGAACGTCCTACACTGTATTAATAGCCAGTGACTAATTGTCTTGTCCGGGGAACTTCTAACGCATAACAAACTAAGACCTCTTGAATTACTATATTTGTACTTATATCTCTATTTTACATTTGGGACTTTACGTACAACTGTAATGTAATCTGGACCACTTTTTGTTTTTGAAATAATTAGTGCTGATTTTTTTTAAAATTACTTATAACTTTCCAATTAGTTATGTTTCGTTTTTGGTGCACTATAATCAAGAATTTCATATATACCATTCCATTTCACCAATACTCACAGAGTTATCATTCAACATAGATGCGCACCTTTCCAAATATTGTGGGGGGGGGGGATTTGTTCTCGTAATTACCTGTACCTTACCTATAGCTATCACCATCGCATGGCACTCTTAAAGTAAGTACTCTTATATCATTGAATTCACTATTGCAATCACAAGTGTTTCCTTTCCGCCATATTACCCAGATCTCCATTATTAACAATACAGCTTCCACTCTGTCATTTTTATAGTCTCATTTGAAATCTCCTATGAATGTTTTTCTCCTAGATACATGATATGCTATTCTGTTACGCGTACAGCTTCTTAGACTAGAAATTAAACAACAATCATAACGATGTAAAACAATTGACACGAAAGGATGGGTTTAAAAATATATAAATACTTCATTATTTAAACTATATGAAATAATGAGTTTCATACTTTCGACATTCAACAAAATTACACTATATTTTTTATTAAACCATATAGAAAAATTAGGAGCTCTACTAACCGACATCAAAATGCAAATTGATCTACAAAGTAAGTGAAATACGCTCATTAAACTAAATACTACAACAATATACGAGGGAACAACAGCTCATTTTAACACTGGCCCGCGTGTTAAATTAATTTTTAAAAACTAAAGGTTTTCTAATCGATGAGGATAATTTTGACATGCTGAATTTAAGAATATTTTTTTGGGTAGATCTAGCGTAGGAAGCATGCTCAGGTTCTATTACTACATATTTTCTTAAATTCCTTTTTTAGCATTCATGAGCTATAACCTTTGACTGTCTCACAACATGTCATAGGTAGATAACATTATATATATACTCTTTTAGCATTTAAATCAACCAATTTATGTTATAGCGGATCGTAACAGTAAGACTACTGCCATTTTACGGCGAGGGGTACAGTTGTCCATTCAGTATCACAGAGTCAAAGAGACCTATGATCTATGAATAGCTGTTTAGTCATTTTACTACTTTGAATCTCTACTTGAATACACCGAATGAATCATTTCGAATTTTTTTGTGTGGTGTGCGGGTATTTACACATAGATTGAAACATAAAACTTCTCATGTGGAGATGCTTCAAAATTTGTTCAGATATGGGTGAAGTCACAAGAACCACGATTTTCGAATTTCGAAAAATAGCTTGTAATTATGTACTGTATTTTAACCGTTCGAAATAGAGCAGACCAGTGTAATATTTAACAATATAAGAACACATGAAAACAATATGCAACGACCAGCAAAAGTAGAAGAAATACATTTCGTACGATTCTCAAGAAAAACTGTAAGCAAAGAGATGAACTTGGAACAATATGGATGTTATGGAAATGCGGTAATATTTCAGGTTAGATCAAGATGCATCATGAATGTAAAATCACGTTATCCTACTTTTTACAAATGTACAGCATAAATTATAGGCAAGATAACATTTTCTCCCACCCTACAATAATTTCACTATGATTGGTCATGCAACTTGCAACGTCAGCGGAATTAAAAAGTAAAGGAAATGGGTAGAAGGCAAGAAGCTCTACGTCGAAGAAAATAAAATAAAATTGAAAGAGAATCAGTTCTTTAACTGTAGAACGCAGCGGCTTCCGAAATATCTAGCATTCACAATTACACATCAAAAGCAAGAAGCTACATCATTACTGTTTAAGCGAACAATTCAATATCATTTTGAAAGAAGCAAATCTTTCATTACTAGCGTTTTCTCATGACACAAACCTAAAATTGGCGGTCGCACAAACAATCATTACAATAAAGCACAATGCACAAGAAGCTCTAAATGCTGACTACGAGTACAACATGCACCAGACGGCGGCTCGTTCACTGACTTGGGGAGGCGAGGCAGAGGGGCTCTCTTTCTGAAGCCCCTAGACATCGGGGGACTCGGGATGGAGATCATAGCCCAACGCCTGCCACCCAAACATAAAGTTGTTAACCACATTATGCACTCGACACGCCGAACTAGACACTTGACTCGGCAGAATACGCAGTTAATACCGTGATTGCTCTAATTGAACTCTAAAAATCGTGGACAGAGTAAATTCTTGGAAACACACCATCTAATCGTTCTCAACTCATAGCATGTTTCCGATTTTAATTGATAGCGCATTCCCATGGAAAAAACTAACGCGGCTCCTCTTAACCTCTGCACTTAAACAGTACATGTCCTCACGAGGAAACGTTTTAACTAATTATACCTTTTTGTTAAATACAGTAAAAATCAAATGTATTATATAATAGTGCCATGTGCACTCATGTTTTTCTTTATCATCGCTCTGTAGAGCTCATTTTTCCACTTCCGACAATATATAATATGTGAGACTTGTTATAAGGGAGTTGGTAATCATGAACATGTGATATATTTAAAGCAAAATTTGAAATGAATTCAATAATGAAACCTCTTCCAGCGTTAGATAAGCACATAACCTGATATCATTCTACGGTAGTTACATAATAATCAGTTGAAAAAGTTTAATATTGGATTACGACTGAAACTACCGTTTTCACTTAACTACGGTAATCGTCATAAGGTAAACTACATAAAGATCAAGGTTAAACGGACAAAAAGCAAAATTTGTGTATGTTGGCAATGTTCATAAAAACTTGTACCAAGAGATAGGTTAACCGTCTTCAGCAGACGCAAAAGTGCACTGATAAGATGACAGAAACAAAAATGAAAACCATTGTAAGAGTAACAGAGCTCGGCTACCCAGAACGCGGCGTCTCCATCAGGGAAGTGCAGAAGAGGGACGCATAAGGCTTAAGAACTAAACCATTAAGAGGCTCCTTCAACAAGCGCGGCTGATCTCACCTATAGTAATTACAGATACCACTAATGAGTATTGCATCCCGAATACACACCGACGAGGGCATTCCTCAGTATTACCGTTAACACCATTTCGAACGGCGTTAAAGAACGCAAGATATTCTCAAAGTGCTAAGAAACTGAACGAAGATAATCCCCTACAGCATACGTTCCTCGCATTTTGAAGAATGATCAACACTTGCATGCTCTCAGTACTGCACTTGTACTTCGATGAAGACTGTGCGAGCATTTAGACTAGTGAAAATTTAATGCATTGTTAATATGAACATACTATTCCGACAGCGTGAACTCCTTTTCACATATTTAGTAAAGTACTTTTTGTACACTAAATGCTGATTAACATTGCACCCTTAAACTAGTACGGAGATGTTGACATCGGTAACTGTAATTTCTACTGACAATTATACTCGGGGTGCATAATTTACCGATAAATAAACCAGTATCCGATGCTGCGCCAACATATGCCATACTATCATGTGTATCAAGTTTAGCGAAATGTTGACCGTAATATAGCCACCCGAGACCAAACAGTAACGAGCATGCAGAATGTTTAAAATCCATCAGCGTGAAATACTACCAATAAAAATACATTAAAACCAGAATTCACCAATTTTGAAGAGCAGAAAATGTACCACACTAAAATTAAAAATGTACAGGTGAGAATGTAAAGACCATATCTTAGCATTACACACTTATCGCTGAAAGCGTCTCAGTAGTCCGGGTCGAACACTAGCGTGAAAACGATAGAAAAGAAAACTAGATTTTTGATGCGTTCTCCTTAGGACACACTCATCTGAATAGAGTTGCTGGAAGGACAACTCTCATTAATGGTAAACAGTGGTGAACATACCGTATCTCTGCAGGAAACATGACTGCAAATAAAACGAAGTAGTCAGCACACAAAATTGGAAATGAGATGACCGACTTACCCCCGAGTAGCCGGAGCCGTTCATGCCTGGCATGCCATATCCACCCATACTGGACTCGTCTCCCGGGGGCGGAGACATCATTGGCCCAGGCGTCCCGCTCATACTGTAGGGCGATGCTCCTGCTGAATGACAACCCATCTTAGTCACAAATCATTCACCGACTACAGGCCGAGATAACTCGCAGTCTGAAAACTAGTACACAGCAGTCTAAACACAACATTCATTACCAAGTTCTTTTAATACATAAAATGAACAAGTTTGGGAAATAAGTACTATCGGACAAACATCTTTCAAGTAAATGAAGTAAAGATGCGTCAACAATACAAGCACGTAAAAAATTAAGCTCACTATCAGAAAGGAATATTAGTACCCCATTTCAAATCGATGAACTTAATGAAACGTCTCTGATAGTATCGAGTGGCAAGTCACTCTACAAAGTATTAGAATGAAAATACAACAAATCAAAATTTGTGATAACAGCACAAGATAAAGTAAACTAAACTTTTAGGATGCGAAGAAGAGTTGAAAATGAACTATAATTGAAATCCCTGACTTCAAAACATAATGAAGTACAAGAATATCAAGTTATAAGCGAGTCTGTATTATCTCTTCGCCTACTGTGAAGTCATTTAAGAAAATTTATTTGAGAGGACATTTAAAATGCAAAATGGCAAGTTGAGCTCAAACCTAATGACCCAAAATTATCAGGAAAAAAGTGACTAAGCAGTAACAAGTGAAAGTAATCAAGTGAGGAAGAGAAATAATTAAGGATGGCGAGTAACCACACTAAAGGAAGGAGGCCTGCAGAGGGCGGAGATTCTTTACTCGCGCATACAATTAAGATGGCAGTAAACACGCCTGAACTAACTTGGTAACGAGCGAGCGCGCATTAAAGAGATTTGTGAGCCACGCTAATACCGACATTACAAGACCCGCGAGCAAAGCTTGCATCAGTAAACACAGTCGTTGTAATTAATTAAAGCGTGTACAATACGAGAGACGGTTGGGAATAGCAGCAGCATCATCCTGTCTCGCACAACATCACGGTTTCTAAAGGATTGCCCCACAGAAGTTTCGTATCAATTACATGAACTAGCAAGTACTCCAGTAATGATAACCGATCATGCTATAGACGCATGAAATACATTGAGATACTTGAGCAAGGGCTAAATTAATTGACCAACAAATATGGAAAAATCAGCCATTAGCTGAGATCGTTTAGCAATAAATATCGAAAAAGTAATTTGATCCAAAATGTTAATGGGATAATTAACAAAATTTACTCAAAGGTTAGTCTCGTGCTATTTCTGTGACATAAGTAAAACCCTGAACGGTCTGATCATCAATAATCAAGACCAATCGAAAACGTCCAGTGGAGACTCCCGATACAGCCCATATTTTCACTGTTATGATACAAACAGTATGACTTCCAACCAGATTTTACGACCAACGACACCGAACCCATGAAGTAGTTTTGTTACACACAAGCAATATAAAACAACTTTTCTGGTTAGCACTTTGAACTTGAGAGGAAGGAATCTTAAATCAGTACACACTTGGCTAAGTCTACGTAAAGACTTACTGTGAAGAAATGAGGAATGTGAATTGCAAAACTCTATCAAAGCAAAGAAACAGCAAGAAAGAAAGTCCTTCGAATGTAAACACTAATGACGCCTTCTTCCGTGAATATTTCATAAAACCCTAGAGTATCGTGTTAAGCTTAGCACCTAAGAAGGTTATCCAGAAATGATAGAAATTTGCACAGTCAATGTGCGAGTCTATGCACCTCATTGACTTATGGTGCAACTCAATGGATTGTGTACTCGATATTGCGCGCACAATACATCATGGGTCAAGCAGATGGCAGGGAAAAAACTTAAACCTACACAGAATTGTGACGAATGTTCAGAAGATGGGATACAATTCTGATAAATACAAGGATCCGAATATACGCTGATGCGGTCTGACTATAACAAAGCAAACGCTTTCCGTGAAAAAGGTTAGAAGTTGGAATTGATTGTCACGACATGATCGTGTGCTTAATAACAAATAATTTCACGAAAAGAACAAAACGGTTGGAAAAGCAATCTAGACTAAGTGAGAATGTGAGCCGTTTAAGAATAGGGAATCACATCAATAGTTGTGGACGGGGTCGGACCGAGCGTCTCCCCTCGACACGTCAATCAGCGAAGCTCGGAACTGCCTCCTGTCCATCAAGTCAGACCGGCCCCTCGCTCTGCCTGTCTGTCAAACTTGTATCCAGAGCGTCCCTATATCTGAAAGCTCGGCCTTACACAACCTCGGTACTCGTACAAGAATCAAGTTTCATATGCCGATTATTATTGCACATCCCGTAGATTAATTTCCAAAGAAAAAAGCTGGGGAGCCTAAATGAAATTGTGACCTTCCTGGTAGTAAACTGACATGGGGCGGAACACATAAAGTTAATAAGGTCAATTTTTTTGCGAAAGCATTTCATGGTTAAGAAAGTTCCATTTCAAAAATATCCAATTCATGTTTCAACAAACAAAATTTTCATCGCTGATATTACGAAGAGTTTTAAGAGCAATAGAACTTGAAAACACCTGATCCATCATAGCAGCTCGTTCGAAAGAACTTATTTATGCATTTCACATCTCGTAGAAAATGTAATAACTTTCAGCCATTACTTGTCATCATCGAATTGAATCCAAGAGGGCAGGGAGAAAGTGCAGAGAACATACATACACGAGTGAGCGATCGATATCAACTCCAGAAACTCAGAGCTGCGTCTATTGTCAAGTGTTACAACAGAGAAATGATATTATAGCTAAACCACCAAGCGTGAACGTTATATCTCAAGCGATATTAGCAGGGGAGCTAACTGACGAGGCCGACATGCAGCTGTCAATCAACACCAGAGTCACAAAAGGAAAAAGCTTTTGGGCGTTATTTAAACAATTTACAGCAACAGATGCAATTGAATGGACAACTCAGACCTGGAGAACAACGAGCAGGACCAGTTTTAACAATAATATGCCTCAGTACTTTCTTTCCATACTTTCCATAAAATAGAAAGAAGTGGTTGCACTCGAGTAGAGAACAACATAGCACACACAGAGGCCCATGGTCGTACATCGCGAAATATGAAATGCAACGGGAGACAGCTAAAGTTCATCTAAGTAGGAGCAAGGTCGTTTTGCTTGACGAGCTGCATAAATGAAAATGGTTGACACTTTCTGTTAGGTAATCAGGAGCCCTACTGGATTTGATACTAATCACGTTAGAACGAAACGAGAATGCCTCTACACGACACAAAATGAGTCAATTTTCGCCAGGCTAACTTTGACACAAAAAATAACATATAACTAGCAGAAGAAACAGAAAAATAATCAACAATGAAGTTAAGTGAATTGTAAATTGACACTTCACATCTACACTGTGTTGCTTAGTTAATTTTTAGTTGCTCAATAAAATAGAACAACATTGTCATTAGTACAAGATTGTGCAAAAACTAGACTCTGGTCAGAGCGTTTCTAACAGAGCAAACATCACTAATGATGAAAATTTTGAGGCTGACAGATACGTTATGAATCAAAGTCCTAATAACAAGGCTGCTTATTTACTTGAACATATATTGAACAGAAGACAAATGTCACGGTTTTTGACTAATGCTACAACCTTAAATGCGCCAAACGAGGGCCATGTAAAACATTTTAGTCAGAAAACAGGTTAACAACAGTACTCCGTAATAATTTTTTTTAGTTCGACTGTAGGCTACAGAGTGTCCAATACCCACGGAAACAACTGGCGAAATCTACATATGGGCCAATAATGACAAAGCAGCGGCTGAAGATAAAAAGACGTGACAAACTGCAAAACACAGCAAAACCAATATGCTAATTCGCAACAATGCTTTACTCAGAAAGAAGGATGAAAGAAGATGGGGAGATCTGGGACAGGGCGATCGGTTGGTAAGGGTAAATTTATTTATGTGGACCGTATGCAAAAGTAGCACCAATGAACAATAAGTTTTAGGCTTAGGTCCCATTTTGTGCAGAGGCCTATGGTCATCATAGAAGGATCCCCCCCTACCCTGCCCTCAGCTCTATAGGCCATTGGTTGCACTCGTGGCCGCTTAGAAGCCCCTCTGCTGAACACTACGAGAGCCTTGAGACGGATGAACTGCTCGCAAAAAGACGCCAGCTAAACAAAGTCGCTCAACCGAGTGTACGTGGGAACTGGTGGGGAGGAAGAAATAGCCAACTAGTAAGTGAGGAGTACTGTTGACTCTCAAATCTAACACTGTATTAACCGAACTTCAAGACATACAGCGCAATTAACGTGAGAGGTAGGGAGGGCGTAATAACCCTACTCAGTCAACTCAGAAGTGACAAAAATTAGAAGTCGTCCGAATACCCCAAAAGAAATGCAAGCAAAACATTTAACAGCAAAGAAAGGAGGGATTTATTCCAATAAAAAATTAATAAATCCGACATGTCATAAAACTCAGCCAAAGTGGTAGAAAAGTCATTTAATGGTCAATATCTAATTGTTTACAAGGAACGAGGTCATTTTTACTGTTCCAATAATGACATAACTGAAAACTTGTCACAAATCTGTAACTTATTCGAGATAAGATATTTGCCACTATAAAATAATAGAGCACAAAAATGCAAAATAATACAAAGAAGAGCCATTAATCATTGGCACAGATAGGTTGAAGACCTTCGAAACGCTATCTACAAGAAGGAAAATGACACAACCTAGAATGTTATCGATAACCATTAGCAAGGGAATCCCATGAGCAGACAATACCTAAATGATAAAATTTTATCTTATTGTATATCAAAGAGGACGAATAAGCACAGTGAATCTATACGAACTAAACTATGATGAACATGCTTATAAAACAGCATCAGAGATTCAAATCTGGAAATAATGATTAATTACTATAAAATAAAGATGTTTTTCTTAATATGAAGAATCAATAGAATTAAGTTTGATCTCGATTTCTAAACTAAAGTCTTAAAACATTATAATACGAACTGAAATAAAAATAGTTTGTGTCAATTTCTGATTCATTTTCAATGAAAGAAATTGGTTTCAAAGGTCAATGATACTGAAATGCTTAACGTTTGATGACGTAGAAAAGCACAGCATTTATAATGAGCAGAAATAATTATGAGACTAACAATAAGCCAAACGCCAAGCGTCAGGCATCTAACAACTAATTAGTCTCACTTTATACTCAGAAAATTACTTTTAATCACTGTTGCTGGTACGTTAAAAATTAACAAGTTCATAGAAAAATGTTACTGAAAACCATAGAAAATGTCATAGTTTTACAGAAAGCTTAATAGAGAACTTATGCAAAGGAATCTTACACAATAAAACGAATCAAATCCATTGGTATACAGACCCTCACCTGCTGCCTTTTTAGCAGCATATAAGTTAGCTTCTTCTTGTGCTTTGCCGATGTTCTTTTTGTAGCGAATTCGCTTATTGCCGAACCAGTTGGAGACCTGTGCAGACGGGACGAGCCGTTTTAGGAGTCGGACAAGCCAGATGTTCGAGCAGCACCGACGATGAAAGGCGTCACAGTGCGTTTCAACAAACAGACGGCGAAGGAATTGAAAGAAACATCAATTAGAACGAGACAATAGGAAGAAAAGTTTTGTTGTATAAATGATATTTGGAAATCCATTCTCAAAAATGACAAGTCATCAGTTCAAAGCTGAGATTTGAAATGCATTCTCACACGTAAAAACGCGGGTGGAATAAGTTTTAATTCACATGATATCAATCCAATGAACTCTAGGATCCACTTTTATAACATCAGCATAAGTCAATCAAGAAAATGATGTTCAGAGAAATTGAATGTATACAAAAACGAATAGTAATTAACTGCACTTATAACATGAAATAAATTTTCATTTAAATTTAAAAATCTAAAATTGAAGAGAAGATTGAGAATTAAGAAATAATGAAACTGAAAATTGATCTCACAACAATGCAATATTTTTAAGCACTCGTGTGAGCAATTACAGTCCAATGTGAAAAAAGCTCTGAAAAACTCAATAATTTTCACATTTTATGCTAGCAAAAAATATGAACACTGTTTAAAATATATTATCAACACAGTACAATGTAGAAACTTCCCTTAGAGATCACAATGCGACCTAATATAACGGATCTTAAGCTTAAAAAAAGTATTTCAAACTTATTTTGCAAATCTAGAAACAGTAAAGGGTCAAGCCATGGGTAAATTGTGTAGGTGTGTAGTACCGAATTAAATACTCATTGGAATGTCCATGTTTGTCGAGGTGAAGGATGAACATTTGATGTAAAGAAGAAATTTTCGATGAGGGTGAGGTTAGGACCTGTCTGAAAAACTACATGAACCAAAAGCAATCACTATCCGTAGCCAAGGGAATACAAATTACTCACTCCATTCAATTTCTAAATAACTTTCCCAATTAAAAATATCCTAAAAATTGAATGGAATAGTGAAAGTGATCGCAGAAAAAGTTTCTTAGCAGTTATGTTGGAGAATGCACACAAAACCTTGAAAATCTAAAAAAATTCTATGAAGATGCTATTCACAAATTGTGAACAGGAAAAGTTGGTGAGGTGAGAATGAAATACATTTTTTCATTGACGTCAAACAGAAATCTACCATACATCCACTTCGCGCTACTGAAATATAGCATTAACATAACGTGCAAATGTTCTTTATTTAGGAATCAATTTCTTCAAAACTCATAAGCAAAGCGAAGCACGCTAGTTTGTAATGAACATGCACACGCTCAAGTGAAAAACAAGCATGCAGCGTATCTCCCTTTAGACAATTAATCATCGAAACTAGTATTCAAGTAAATTAATGATGAAGCAGAAAAACGAATAGAAAGCGGCGCCATTACACTTAGTTCATACGAAGAATAAATGCAAGAAAAATGACAGAAAAATAAGAAGCACAAGTCTTTTCAGAAGCAAGGAGTGGTTCATCATACTTAAAATAAATCAGAATAAACTTAAAAACCAATGAGCCACATGCATGTCATAACTCGAGCCACGAGTGACGGTATACTGAGGCAAGTCGTGTGTGGTCTCAGCAGGCCAATACAAACCCCCTCTTTTGGAACACGCCGTGCCTTTTTTTCAATAGGAACTCATTTTAGTTTTGCAGTAAAAGTGCGACGCTCATGGCAAACGATTGAGCCCATTCTCTCTTTCAGAATGACTGCCAAGACGTCAATGCCAATTGTTAAAAATTAAACTTTTCTAGAAACTGCTACGAAGTCGAAGTAAATGGAAAAAATTCATTTCCTCTTCTAGGGAAAATATCAAGACGTTCGTCTTGAGGGCATAAAATACAAATCTTTTCCTCTTTCCATAACAGTCAGCAATGCTTGACGTAGAATCCAAAAAAATCAACTTACCTCTGATAAGACTAAAGTGCAATTAAAGATATTCAATTTTCAGTTATATGACCAGAATTAGTCTTCATAATTCAGAGGTTTTCGTAGCAGTGAAATTACTATTTAATTACTCGGACAAATTTAGTTTTTTTTTCTCCAAAGTTATAAAGTGACATAACAAGAAATGATAATTCGTGCTCGGTCGCTTTCTGAAGTCCACTAATGAGGTTCCAGGAATACCCAGCAATGCCTCCTCGCTACACTCGGGACACACAGTGACAGTAAAGCAGCAGGGGAGCAGTAGTGGTAGAACAGCAAGACTACGATAAGCTATACTAGCTGGGATAGCGTTTGTGAGCAGCCCAAATACAGAGACGAGCATCGGTGGCAAGCAAAAGTGTGGCTAACTAACATAAGAAGGCTCCATCCCCACCATTAATTCGCCCCGTTCACCCTAATTCCAATGCTCTCAAAATGAGGGTTCACAAATTTGACACATTTATGCAAAGAGGTAAAAGAGAGAAACGCTCATTATAAGCCACCGCATGAGAACGTCCGCTCCTCCACTACCGTCTGTCACTGTGTTACGAGAAAGAGGCGAGGGGCAGTGGTGGGAATAGAACCCTCTAAGTTTGCCTCACAGACCGAGCTATCTAAGTTATTAAACTAATGACTTCATGACACTTCGGTGGAGGCACGAGCTCCAAAAGAGGGGGTTTACCTGGAGCACTGTGAGCCCGCACTTACGAGCCAGCTCCTCTTTAGCTTCTTCGCTTGGGTAAGGGTTCGACAAGTGGGAATAGAAGTAATCTTGCAGAATTGCGCACGCCTCCTTAGTAAAGTTTCGTCTTCGTCTCCTGCAATAGAAACTGGGCACTAGTAACGACACTAGCAGCTAGTGATACACCCAAAGAGTGCAAGGTGACATGATGTACTCAGAATTTCTGGTTGTATCTCACCACCTCTGCATGACGAAAGAGAGAAGCTCTTCTAAGGGCAGCAGTACTGCAGTTTTCATCCGCAAAGTTCCGCGTCGGTTGCTGACATCAACTGTGCCAGTATGTTTGTGTGAGGCCGAAGTATAGGGACCCACCGGCATTGTGGCATACAACTCTACTACAACAGGTCCTTCGATAATATAAGAGATAGGGAAGGACTACGTCACGCAGAAGATTTGGATCAAAAAATAAGCAGTAGCGCTATTGAAGAGGGAGCTGTACAAATATAAACCCCCGGGCGGGCGCAGTTTCTCTACAGTGAGTGGATGTACGTATGTTGTATGTAAGAGTGTTGTTACCTGAGACACCGTAATATTGGCCTTCTTGGCGAGCTCTTCCTTGGCTTCTTCGCTTGGGTACGGGTTACTCAGATGCGAATAAAAGTACTCGTTCAATATCTCGGTAGCTTGTTTCGTAAAGTTGCGCCTTTTGCGTCTGTAATGAGAAGCGCCAAAATAACATAAAAACTAATGAAAACAAAATGAATGAAAACAGGTGTAAGGAGGCGAGAAAGAAAAGCGAGCTTACAAAAAAATCACATCAGTTGGAAGAGATCTAAATAGGAGCAGCATCTGCAAATTAAAGTTGGAGATGATTAATCAGAGAAATACCGCAGAAAACCACCAATTCATTAATAAAACAAAATAGAAATGTTCAGCAACAAATAAGAATGAGTGTCACATTATAATAAAATTAGGAACCTCAAGTGTGAGGAACGACAAATCACACAGAAAAGGAAAGAAATGTACGAAAGTGAGCAGATGGTGCCAAGCCAGGGACCAAGAAAACCATGTTATCGAAAAAAAAAAAAAAATTTGGAGCGCTCAAAGTAGGGAGGAGTTATAAAGGATAACCAGTCAGCCAGGTTTCTTAGTAGTATCGCTACCTCTCAAGAGAGAATAAACCCAGTTTTCATTAATAATGAAAACCTCGAGACTGCTGAGGTCAGACGCAGCCAAAAACCAACGTGCCAGTGGGAAAGGTAGGGTCGTGCTTGTAGTACGTATGAAAATGATAATTTAGGTCAAGTTGGGTCATGTAACGAGGGATACAGCTTTTGAGCTCTATGGGATGCAAGCATAAGGAAAAACGGTTACATTATGCTAACCACTTGGATTGGACAGGAAATTTAAATAAATGAACTTATGCTTGGAACGTAAGTAATAACTGGATCATTTCTCAATTGAAAATGATCGAAATACTAGTTGCGACGTAGCATAGTAAGTTCTCTCAGGGAAGGGAAACTAAAGAGCTTGAAGAGAGTGAGCAGCTGGGTAGGGAATCATGCTGAGTAAAAGTGCAAAGTGCTGTTGATCGTACGCCAACACTAAGGATGTGCTGACTACACTTAAGCAAAATACAGTCACAGGCAATCCAAGGAGCGACATGGCGGTTTCACGCAGCGTTAGAAGAGCCTCTGATAAAATCGTCATCCGGACGACTTCCGAGTGAATTACGAGTTGTCAGAAGGATGAATGTGTGAACGGCTACCGGGAATGAAACAGGATGAGGTAGGTGCTTCAGCATTGCGTTTTCTTTGAAGAACATGGAATAAGGGATCATAGTTGTGGGAAAGATTTGTTTTTGTCTTATTTTCAGTGTTGTTCGTAGGTAAAAAATACCAAGTGTACCTAGAATTATGATTTAATTTCTCACCTATGTACCTAATTGTATTTTAGTGTTGTGTATAGAGAGAATTTGTATATTAAGCAGGGAATCATTAGGTCGGAAAGGTACCTGATTGACCGTTATTGAACAGCGACGGGCAAGCGCCTCCTTCTCTTCTTCTGACGGGTACGGGTTCGAGAGGTTCGAGTAGAAATATTCATTCAAGATTTCGGAGGCTTGTTTGCTGAAATTACGACGACGTCTCCTGAAAATTTCACCCCAAATTGAACAGAGTGAACAGATGCAACAAGGAGCTCAATATCAAGAAACACAAGGGATTACAGAACGTGAGAAGTACATCATAAAGTGGAGAGCGGACATAGGCTGGAGCTCGACATCCTCAGGCCGTACCTGATAAAAGAATTACGCATAGTAAAAAACTGATTATTATAAAAATTATTAGATCCAACAAAGGATATTAAGAAAAACAGTCGTAAATGGTCAACGAACATTGACTTACCTTCCGTCCTGATAAAGAACTCAGTTTTCTGCTTACTGTTGAGGTGCTAGCCACCTAACATCCAACAAGAATGGATATGAAGTATAATATCTCTTATCAATACATCATAATCTCTTACGCACAAAAATATGAACTTTCCTCAATGAAATCTTTCATGTCCCTAACGGGACAAAATGAGGAGTTCAAAACAAAAAGCCTGTAATACACACACACTCCTTTCTTATTTTCAGCGCATTTCATAATTCCCAGCATTTTGAGATGGATGGAGTATCAAACTGAGAAAATACCAGGGCGCAAAACAATAAATCTTTGTTTTAACTATTCTAGCATAAGCTATGTATGGAATACTGGGTAAGAAAAGACAGTGTTTCATTTTATTGAAACTCACTACAGGCAACGAATTTCACGTTATTTGAAGTAAATAATTTTAGGAAAAAAAACAATAAAGTTCCTAGATACCACAGCAAAGTGAAAAGGAAATGAGCTAAAGATCCAAAAGCTTAGGAGCATCTATTGAAATATATTGTTATTATAATCAATATCATTAATAACCGAAAGTAAGCTGGAGTGCTAATAAAGTTCGACACAGCGGTAACGATAAAATCTAGCTAAAAATATCACTTTCACTCAAAAAATTACGATTATTGTAACTATACTCATAACTATGTAATAAAATACAAAGTTAGAATTCATAACTTCCATTATTACTAGTAACGACCTAGTCTCATTGTTCCAGTTTTGTCAATTTTCAGTGATTCGTTCAGAAATCTTTTCATAGTACAGCACCAGTCTGCCATTTGAAAATGGAACAGAAACTTTTGCACTCAAAATTTTACAATAAATTTTCGCAATTGGAGCAGCTGCGACTGTTGAAGTATCTTAGAGTTGCGAAGAGGGCTAGAAATTTTCCTACCCAGTTAATAATGATGTGACGACATATTGCACTAGCTCATCTACAAATTTTTTTTTTCAACAATTTGTACTTCGAAGATGAAAAAACGGTCATCATTAATTCATGGAAGAAAACCTGTCAACTGAATGCTGAACAATGAAAAGATGAAGAAATCTGAAAACACGAGGAGCTCACATTGAGACCTACTTCTTAAGTTCATTTGAATATATTCAACCCACAAATGGAAATACATAACAAACTGACCTATTCTCATATGAAATGAAAGGGAAGCTTTTTAGATGGAAATTGATTCAATTCAAAAAGAATTACATGCTTTCCGCGCAACTTCAGCTACAAATTTCCTCTCTTAGTTTGCGACAAAATCTTTCGGTGTGACAAGGTTGATCTTTTTACTGATAATTGTATGCACACACTGAATGGGTGTCAGGCAATCTGACTATCCGCCAGGTGCGCTGTGTCTGAAATACTATACATAAAATGGGTAAATTTTTTCAGTCCTCCTTCCCCATTAACCTCGAGAAAAGAAATTCCCATCCGTAATTCAAAAGGCTCTACTCTAAAATAATATTTTAATGCCCAAAAATTTTGTTCCAAGATCAAGACAAATTTATGAGGATTAGTGTACTAAAATGTGACAACTACATACTCGTTACGCTCAGGTTCAGAAACCCGCACATAGTAATCACTAACATCTCATCTCATTCGAGAAGAGCTACAAGATGTAAGTACGAGTAGGAGCTAAGGATCAGCAACAAGAGTGTTTAACAAGTCATAAAGTGGCGGGCGAGAAGCACAGGACTGAGGTTTTACGACAGCATCAGTCGCTTGCTTCTGCTTTAGAGCCCATCAATCTAATGGGGAGCGCCAGCAGCTAAACTAAGAGCTTCATTACATGATAATCACACGCTACCAAATGAAGTCGAGAGGCAAGGGCCACTGCCACCAAACACTCATTAAATGAACGTATTAATTCTGTAGCAAGTCGGAGGGAATGAGGTTACGGCCTTTTAAGGAGTGATTTATAAAAACTTTCAAATGAACATGAATCGCAAGATTAACTTGGGCTAGAGTACGTATTTCGTTTATTTCAGTTAGTCCCAAGCGTAGACGAATCTTACGCATTAACTCAACATAAAAAAAGTACTCGCATACAGTTCATAGGCGGTACTACACTCAACAAATATCCCGCGGTTTATTGTTGTTTTGCTCAGTGCAGGACCAAAGCTTCTTTACTCAGATGAGTGTAAAAGAAAATGAGCATAAAATCCCAAGGAGCTCAAACTCCTGGCATAAATTTAATAAATGGCTAGAAGGTAACGGAATTTTTAAGGAATCTACGGAAAATGCAACGAATGTTTCAGTACCTCATAGACACGAGCAAGAGAATTACGCAGTTAAATCGATGAACAACGTTAAGGCTGGGGAATTATTAGACAAAGAGAATCAATAGTTGTCAACACTATCAGTAATGAAATGCCTACCTTAGAGAATGAATTTTATTTAAAAAAGTGAAAAAAAAAATCAAGGTAATTCATATAAAAAATAAGCTTAGATTCCCACAGGTAACATTAATTAGCTCTAGTATGTGAAATAGTTCATGATATATAAGATAATGATACAAAAATTAACTATTCAATTTTGTAACCAAGAAAATTACGCCTAACCTATATCAAAAAGTAATTTCGACAGCATAGCCGATTCTTTTTCTGAAACTGGTTCGAATGTTACTTCAGTCTTAAAATCTGTACATTAAACAAAATTAGGCAAAATACAGAAAGTTGAACCTGAGTAATCTTGCAGCAGGACTATTTCTGCACAAACGCTTTGCATATTGTATAACTAAATTAAAAGAATGCTAGCTCAGAACTGAATTAAAAGAGTGCTAGCTCAGAGTAGTCTTCGCGAACAAAACAGCACGTAACCAAATTAAATTAAATTACAAAACTCTAGCACACACCTGGCGTCAAGAAAGCGGGATCGGAGAATCATCACAGCCTCGCACGTAGACTGCTTAAGCTGCATTTGTATCGATGAAAACTTCTTGTGTATAATCTGGACCATACGCTCGATTTCTTTGGGGGTGATAGGCCGGGTGCGGGACTGCTCCCTCAGCAAATTCATCACGTGTGTCGTGAACTCGTTACACGCCTGCAGAACACAAGACAGGTCAATCATCAGAAAAACAATTAAAATTACACTGTCAGTTCAGTCGCCCAAAACCATTTAGCTCGCACTGCACTGGTGTCGTTTCTTGCTCGCGATAGACGAATGACTGCCGACTAATAATCTTGGATGAATTCAACGCACTCCATTAATGCAAGACAGTCCAAAAATTTGCAAGGGTCCTTAGCCGTTTTGAATGAGTGTCATAATATGCACAGCTTATAGACTAAATAATCGTAAGTGAATTCATTCTTCGCATCTACTGTGAATCTGCATCAGCTCGTGTGGCATTTACCCTTTACGGGATACACGACTGTGAAACAATAAAATAAGCAATACTACCACAATCGTTGTCATAGTATTAATATTTATATTGATATTGTAATTTTGAAGTATATGATTATAAAACTGAGAGACAAAGACGAGATGACGAATACAGTTCACTTAGCAAAAGATTTGAAAAAAGGAAATAAGACAGAAATCTGAAGTAAATGTATCGATGGTTGAGCAAGACGCCGTGAAGGTAAAGCGTCGACTACCTTCAGTAACGAAAATAAATTAAAGGCCCACTTCACAACCAAATCAAGCATTATAATTTCCCAAAAAACTGTATGTGAATCTGTCTGTGGTAGGTATATGATGCTATGTCTGCGAAACACTACGCTCTCAAGGGACCTTGACGAAGACTGACACTAATAACGTACACCTCCTGCCCTTCCTTCTCCCTTCTTGAATGAACCGAGCATTCAGGTCACTCTAGAGAAGAGCTAATTTTCCCCACAAAAAACCGCTGCAAGAGAGCGTATTNACCAGGAGAAACTTACAAGGCAATGAATCACTCAAATGAAGCATACCCTTGAAACGCGCGTGATGCAACACGCCTTTTACAGAGCTCAATCTATAAGCCACACCAGGTAATAATTTATCAAATGAGAAATTATATACTTTGTAAGAAGGGAATAGATGTTCTAAAAAATGAAAGCTATTTTCGAAGGATACTTATTGCGAGCAAACATGAGAAACCTCCTCGTCAATTTGTAACAAAATAAGTAAAACACACGAATGAACAAGATAATTAAGTGTAAAATGAGACGATGAGATTAATGAAACCAATACTTGTATCCGACCACTGAAGTTCACCAAATTACAGACAGAACGTGAACATCATCAGAAAAACTATTGAAATTGCGGCCACTTCAGCTGAAAAACTATTTAACTTGCACAACACCGTCCGTCCCTTCTTGCTCGTAAGGCACGTATTACTACTGACTAATTACTCTGCTTAAATTCAACGCCTTCACGAACACAAGACAGACAAAAACTTGCAGGAATCCCAAATAAGTATGGTCAGCGGTAAGGTATTTCTAAAAGCATAGCTCGAAAGAAATCAGTTCGTAAGCGACTTAAATCGTATCAGTAATTTGAAAGGGAATCACATCAATACATACAATGAGCATTACTAATATCTTTCACCAACACATACGATTAATACACTGATATTTACATTCAGAAGAGAGCAAAATTGGAAGGAAAGAAGAGAATGCACAGATACGGACTAGATATAAGGATCTATGACTAGCTGGTGACATTCGATCCACGTTTGCGAACGAACACAACAATCTGCTCAGAAGGCTCGATCAGAACTTGTGGCTCAATATGGAGGATAACAACAAAGGCTTCGAGAACAGAGCAGGGGGCGCAGTGCGCACACGCACCAGCAAGCAAAAACGAGAAGAACAACGACGGAGGAGCATTGGAAGCCCCGACTCGCGCTATAAGCTATCCACTCTCACAACACTGCTCCTGCCATTCCAACTTGAACGATTTGCATTTTAATATGAAAAGTCTGTAGGTCGACACTGCCCTCGCGTGAGCATCTTTACAACGACGAGCGTCGGGAAGTAAAGAGGATAGAAGAGACTGACATTGCCAAAGAAAGATGCGCTTAGACAACTGTGGTGAGAGACAAAGAAGGCACAAAGTGAGAGCGCTAATATAGTCGAAATGAGATAAACCTAAACCTTCTTAATCTAATATTTTTTTAAACATATATAGTAGATTGTTATATTAAACTCAAAAGTGCATCGGAAAAAAGTTAACATCAAGATTACAGTATCAGTACACTGTCAATTTACAAAATTATATTTCTAGGACTTTTGATGAATTAAAATTGCATCGCAAGAAATTCTGCTTTAGATAGGCGAAATATGAACATCAGCGTACAAAATATCTATAACATACGCGTAGCATGGCCGAGCTTACATCCCATGAGGCGGTAGATGTCATAAGATGTATGTTGACGAGACCACACTGTCATATCAACCCCAAAATGACGAGTTATGCAGCTACTGTTCACTAAACAAATAAACAAATGTAGAATGGGGAAGTATGCAATAAGACCGCTGATAGTGCATACGAAAATAGAGGAGAAGTTTAATGTTGGTCCCTCATGCAAATATTGGCCCCACTCAACCATCTCATCGTCGAAGACGGCCATCTTTTAGCGTCCTGGCCGATCGCTCCAGTATTCAAATGATCCTCGGTCTCTTCGCCAACTTTTCGAATATAATCCTAAAGTTGCGAGTCGATGAAAACTCAGGCGCCGCAATCCTTCGCTGAGCCGCTGATCTTTAGAGCGGCGAGTCACGGCGACGCCCCCACGTACAGCCTTCCTCTACAACGAAGCTGCGTTCTGCACTGCAGGCGTCACATCAACTCAGCGATAGGCAAGTGAGCCCTCACGATGTGTGCACAAATGAAGCTAACCAGACAGACAGAACAAAAAACCGGACACAACAGAAGTACAACTGATGAGAACCTTCCGTGTATTTAATACGACGTCGAGAATTGGAAATGTCAAGGATGAATTGAACTGTCTTACACAAATTTGAGATTACTGCCGGTAGAAAACATTTCATCCTATTAGAAGAGCAAATCAGACAAAGAACTCCACGAATTAAACTACTTATTATTAAATTAAACAAGTTTATGCTAGAGATACTCGATCACGTAAGGAAATAATTGAAAAATGGAAAATATCGATAGCGTAAGAAAATATGAGGACCTAGGCAATCTATTCGTTCAATTTTGAATCCAGAAGCGAATTAATTTGCTGACATTCAACCGAAGCGCTTCAGAAAATTTTTGAAAAGAGAAAAAGCTACGATAAACTGATTTTAAGGTATCAACATTATACTAAGTTATTTCTCGAAATTCTGACCACAATGACAAACGGATTTAGTTCGCGCAAGGAAAAAAAGAAATTTTATGTTCATGGGTCGTAAGAGAAAATTGCCTGGGCTGACATGACGAAAGCTATACGACACGAACGAATTTGGTCCATTTGGAGACCGTCAACAACACTTGGGGCTTCAATCAGAAATCAATTGAGAGGTTGAGACGCAAGAACATCGTTGGAGCGAGAGAGTGAAGAAGAGAGGAGAGCGAGCCGGCTGAGTCAACTTCAACGATGGCCAGAGGTTACGAACAAGTGCTTTAGATCAAAACCTGGAGCTAAAGCTTGGAACTCTTTACTTGCGAGCAGCACAGCGACCTCTTAATGAACACTCTTTGAAAGAGAAGCTCAACAATCGAGCTTCGTTCGTGAGAAATAAGAAAAGCAGGCGGTGCAGCGGGAGCGCGAGTCGCTGCAGGTCCGACAGCGCCTGTGTCGGCCCAACAAAGGGCGGCTGATGGACGCACGCTTCGCTATTTCGGACTTGGAATTGCCTGTGTGAAATACTCGCCACCAGGGACCGCTGCAGTCGAGCAGCGCGCACCACCAGAAAGTGGTTACAGCGAGCCCGGAGAGAGGCAATGCTAGCTCGTCTCACGGTATCAGGCTCCATAGCGGGGCTCGCCAACTTAGACTTGATCTCTACACAATGTGCAAAATGAGACGTAATTGCGACCGGAGTTACAAAATAAGCTGGTTACTTATTTTCAAAATTCTTCTTCCTTCTACCAGAGGGTGAATAACTACGAAACGGTAGATGAGCATCCAATAAACTTCATACTACACACATTGCCATTTCAGACAATAATTAAAAAAAATGATAAAAATAACAGAACGTAAGGTGGTTACAAAGTGGCCTCAATTTTTTAGGGGTAGGTAATGAATATCACAACACGAGAAAACGAACAAGATCTGTACAACACAAACAACTTGTGAAGCAGATTTTAATAGCAGAGTCCACAACGGGTAGCGTCTGAGTCTTCTAACCAGAGCAACGGAAGTATGACAAATGAAAGCAAAAATTTTACACACTCGTACCATAACCAAGGCTGACACTGATACTTCAGCCAGGAAATTCTGGCTGGCTACGGAAGAAAATCTGTATGAAAGTAGCCCTGGTTTCAGCCAAATGATTGAAAAGTTCTTGAGATAAAAACGTGTTTGAATTCTACTTTCCGATTGAGGCGAAAAAAAATCCTAAAAAGTAGTTTTCTCTTCCACCTGACTAAGTTTTGGACGAAGAATGCACTTCAATATGGCAGATGGCAAAGTTGAAGTGTGGGCAGCAAGTGGTGAAGGCAGTTTGTGAGGCCAGGGCGCCGGTGCTCGCAAAGAAGTTGGGTCGTTATTTCCAGCCCTCCCACAGGAGCATTCCATGCATCCTCCCGCCCGCGCGTGGGGGAGCACTGCCGCACGGCAAATATTTCAATAGACTGAATTCCTTTTCAATATTTTGTGAGTGGAGTGAAGCGGCGATAATTTTCAGAGGTGCTGACATCATCAGAAAGGAAGAGCTGGTCAATAGCGAACATGGTGGCGGTGAGTGAGAGCGCAAGATGGCCGACTTCGAAGACAGGTGCAGCTTCTAGATTTATGGGACTCGAACACGAGACTTCGGAACTTATGCGACTCGAGTTCTAGCATACGATCATACGAAAGAAGCCGCAAAAATGAATAAAACTCATCGAGATGAGGATAACATTTTAGAACACCAAGAGCGTCTCAGGAGGCAAAAAGACGTTGATGAAAACATTCCATGAATGACAATCCAGAGTGCGCTTGTCGTGATTAAGAGACGCTTTCGCAGTTCATAGAACTAGCGATCTTAACTGATGCGCACAAAGAATTTGTAGTCGATACACTTTTTTTTACACAAAAAATGATGCATCAGCTGCGTTTGGAAAGGATGGCAGAGGTTGTCAAGAGTAGAAAGTAACCCAATCCTTACTTTAAAGAATTCATATTTCAATGGCATCGTATCACGTTCTCGGCAATTGTTTTCGCTAAACTAAGTAGTAGTCTCTACAGCACAAGGCGCAAAATTTCAACAATTACATTCTCACACAGAGGTAGAAGTCCGTTTCAAAGATAAACTACATAGCTCATCTTCCATCTAACAGCCTCATTTATCCGTGAATGAAAAAATTCCTGTATCATAACTCTAACGAAACTTCGAAGTGAAGCACGTGAAATGTTTCGCAGTAAAAAAGCAACTGCTAGCGCTTGTGTTCAAACGGAACTTAGGGCTTGGTTTTACTAACATAACAAATAAGAAGTTCCCACTAAAAACCCCCAAATTTTTTCTGAAACTTATCTAACTTCCTCCTAATTCTAAAGCAGATGCATAATAAAAACTACGCAATTGGAAAATAAGCTGAAATTCCTTAACGGATTCTTATCGAGCACATAGAGTTACGTCTACTTGATTCATGCACCACAAAAACAGAGCATTAAACCTTGCGTATTCACCCGATGAAACATCAGATGCTCAAGAACACAAGTATCCAAGAGCAACGGGCTTACCTGTTCATATTTCTCGAGCTCCTGGTGGTATATCTGTCTAATTTGACCCAGCTTGGCTCGGTAATCGGAATGTTCTATGGCAGAGTCTCCAGCTCCGGCTGCTGCGGACGCATTTGCTGCAGCTCCTACTCCTCCCCCCTTCTCGGGCCCTGCGACCCCTTCTGCGATGAGCATATTGTCCAGCCTCATGAGCTGAGGATCGGGGGGTTCCTCCTCTTGGGTGTTACGCAGGGACAGAACTGAAAGAAAAAAAGACAAACACACATGAATATCAGAAACGCACTCAAGCAGAAATTATTTGTACTTAATTATTAAATATTTACCCCTGAGTATCTTACGGTGTAGTAGAAGTAATAGGGCAATCAAGATGGTAGGATATCATCAACTGAAAATCTGGGCGTTAGAAATACGGCGAGCCGGTCCAAACTCACAATATGAAAATATTGAACACGGCTACAAACACGGCTCAACTTCACTCAAGATTTTAACACACGCAGAGCTGTTTTTTCTCTGCCTAGCATTCTGGGTAAAAATACAAATAAACCAATAATGAAACAAAGACCGATATAAGTTATTAAATTTGGATAGATATTGATGCTTAATACAAATACCTTCACGGGTGACACCAACACTTCTATCGAAAAGCAGCAGATGAACGTCATACGCGGTACGCATTTGAATTTCAAAACTTCCATCCCGTACCATAGACATATCCATATAACCCGTACCATAGACATATCTGATACCGAAACTTGAGCCAACACTTGTATCAAACTATCATGTTCCTTAGTGACTTCTACATCGTCATTTTGTCGCCTGTGCCACAAAAACAGCTTTGAAAGTTAGAGATCGCACCTAATTTCACAGCACAGAATTCACTTAGCTTACTAGGTGAAACGTACGATTAAAATGCCGTTGTTTTCCCATGGAAAATTCTGCAGCACATGTTTGCCAAAAACTTTGCCTATACAAAGAACATGCAAGTTTCTTGTTGCACAAATTGAAGTCCTTTGGAATAGCGCACTCATTAAATCCTTCGTTCAGAGCTTCGCGACGTGAGTCAAAGAGCGGGCTTGTGAATACGAGTACGTCACGAAGCTGAGAAGGCACCTACAACGCTACTGAGCAGCAAGCAAGTACACAATCACGTTGAGGCAGAAGACCGTAGAAGAGCGAACAGCTCGCAGTTAACCCCCCTCCAATAGGCTCATGATAGCAAGCTAAAGATTTGGCCGGGATGCTCTTAGTGAGGTGACGCTCCGGTGTGCGAGTCTCTCTGGAAAAGAGAAGGGGTGTTCGCCCCTGCAAAATATCCCCCTGCCCTTCAGCACGGCAGTTACGTCAAACTTTTGCTCGCAAGTTAGGCCAAGAGAGCAGAATTTATATGCAAATGCAGTAGCAGCCATCTTTGCCGCAGTAAACATGTACTAGCGGCGGCAGCAGCACAAGGTCTACACGATCGCAAGTTTCTCTACACAGTAAGCCGCCGGAGAGTGTACAGGATACCAAACGACTTTCCTCGCCAATACAAAGTGATGATGAAACTGAAGTAAAACAAATTTATAAGGCGCTAAAAAAAGGTCAAAAATGGGAATTGAAGTTTCCCAGTTAATAACTCTACGGAGAAACAAACCAATGTTTAATTAACTCCTTGTCAAGGCTTGAATAGAACTTCAAACACACTTTAGCAATTCTAAGGTACATCAGATTGTGTAATTCTGAAGCGTTGCTAATTCTTTTGCAATGCCAAGTATAAAACTGTAGTTTAATATTTAAAATTCAATCCATTACGGTTACTCCAAGCAATAAATAATTCGACACGAAATTGAACAGGAAAAAAATGAGGATCCTAACAAGTTATCATGAGGTAATGATATTGTACCATCTAAGAATACAACATGGTAACAAAGTATCAAAATGGCGTGTAGAAACGAAAAATACCCCTACGCTGGCATTAAAACAAAAATAAATTAAGTTTGTCCCATCTACAAAAGAAGAAGAGTAAGGGTCAAAGCTAGCAGTCTTATCGTATTTATTATAATAAAGGTAAGAGCCATTTATTCAATAACATAAAAAAAAAAGACTTTAAAAAAGGTACATCGTAACCTAATATGAACGTAAGCTTAACTAAGAAACAAACGCCAAAAAGTTGCATGGTATTCTTTATTCATCCGTGAACTGAAATATTGCGTAATAAAACAGCTCCTATCCAGAATGGCCTAATGGCGCGTTCCATAAGAATAGAAAAAGAAGGATAAGTAAATGCTGGAAACAGATCGCCAGTGATGTACGTGAAATGAATCATCCGCAAAAGAGCGAGTCCCACAGGGAGGCGCAGAAAATACGTTCATGTGCCAAACAGACATGAACGCGCAAAACTGAGACAAATTAGCTGACTGCCACAAGTCGGGTGCAGAAGAACACGTCCCTTTGCAGCAACAGCTCAACAAGTGTGACACACGAGGGGTCAATTTACTTCAGTATTTGAACACTTCGGAGAGGGAAGTGTTGGAGTGTGGTAACTAGACTAACTTCTCAACTGCACTGCGAGTGCAGTAAAAACCTTCTCCGTCATAGACACTCTGAATGAATGGTAAATAAAGCTCAGCTAATAAGAACACGAAAATAAGAATCAGTGAAGGGCCATTGCTCATGTTGATGAAATATTGATGCAGGCATATTGTACGTATGTGAAAAAAGCATACCTACAACAAATTGTAAAATGAAAGAGAATAAATGAAATAACGACTCTGCAATGCGTACACTAACTCCAATTACAGAATACACAAGAAAAGGATAGTTGAATATCTAAGCACTAAAGAAAATCTTGCAAAGGTAGCTTGAAGATCTCATGAAGAGAAATATCGAGACTTCACAAGCCACAGAAATTTGCAAACCGACGAAGCACCAGGTCAACACTAAATGAAAGTATCGAAGAGACACTTGTCAACCTAGATTGACATGAATGCGTTGGCTATGGCCCAATTAAAAAAAAGCAGGTGAACGCGTTAAGCGAGGGCAGCATGAACGCGTCAAATAGAGCTAAAAGATCAACCTGAACGGCACACGCCAATTAAGTGTATACGAAGGAATTAAATAAAAAACGCGCTAACACATTAGAAAATATCAATCGATGTACCACAAAACACTAAAACCTCAGTAAACGAGAAAGCTGTTGATAATAGAAAAAAGTAACAGATCGTACACTAAAACGAACACTACCAAAATAAATATATGTGAAGCAATGAATTAAAAAGTGAAAAATGGACAATAGATCAAAACAATCGCGCAAAATATCGCACTAAATGCACTATAAATACAAACGCTAATATCGTTCCGCAAAATGTACTCAAATGCTGCAAGTACGCATAAGAGCGAAACAATCGAACACAGTATGCAATAAACTAGACTACCAAAAATAGAAAAAACAGTCGCAAATAACCGCACAATTCCCAACAAAATAAACCCAACAACGACTTCGAAAAATAGAAACGATTAAGCAACGAACGACGACAGCAGAAACAAGGTGGCAAAATGCAATAACGTACAACATATAACATAGACGAGTATATAGATAAAGGAGGAAGGAATACGAACTATAGAGCAGAATACATCACAAAGCAGAAACGCAGAAGAACAAGGAAGACTAAGACACGAGAACAAGAAGTGGCGCAAAGCTGGCGCTACAGCAGCCACTTGCAAGCGGGTCACGTCTACAGCCCGCAACATACGATACAGGGCCGAATAAATACGATCGTGCGCAGCACAACGCCCTCTTCTCTGCTCTACCTTAGCTGGACACAACACAGCAGCACCGTACCTATATGTGCGTCCACAGCACCTCGATATGTTTCCAGGCCTGCAACGCTAGTGGTTCAGGCTGATAACGGAAATAGCGCATGGGTAGATTTAGTGAGACAAAACGCACGTCTGAGATAAATTACGCGCTAACCAATGTCCTCCGCTCGGTTTCAAACTAAGCGAAAGGATGACCGTTTGATTTAAAAAGACATTCCCTAATGAGTTTGATGGCTTGAGAGAATAAAAAGAATATGAAGTCTACAGCCTAATTTGATCATTGGCGAGATTGCATCAACATTATAATTATTATACCTATAATTAATATGAAATAGATGAGTTTAACAACTAAACCCAACGGGTAATCAAACTACATGCCTTGGTCATTTCGCTGTGAATGGCTCGAGGTACCCCAACAACAAAACTAGGCTAGGAATACCATCATACTGCAATAGGTGGAGCACAGAAATCTAATAAACTCGCATCTTTCCCAGGAACGTCGCACCGAAAATAATCCCATGGAAAAACACCTTCAGCGCATTTTTCGAGCAAAATAGACGAGACTATCCTTGCAAAAATTGACTCGCTACAAATGACTTACTAACGTGGACTTGTTTCTTCGGAAATATACCTACTATACGTTGACGGAATGGTAAAATTAACAAAACAGAATAAAATAGGTACCGATGATGCTCACGGAATATTAGCTAAGTTTCAAACCATACTAATGATAAAATAAAACGATTTACCTAGAAGAGGAACACATATTTCTAAGTAGGCACGATACACACAGCTGGTGCAATAAATATGCAATCAAAAATTTTTCCAAAATAACTATCTTCGTTTCGTCAGGCAAACCCACAGCGTCTCAAAAATTTGCAGGCTTCTCTACATATGTCAGGAGAATTCGGATGATTTTTCACATGAATTGGCTTCAACAAAGAGTTTTTTCTTAGTGTGCGAGAACGGAATCCCTTGTTTCTGAGAACTGCTCGAAGTGTGCTTTTGCAATCATTCGCTCCAGCCGCCTCCGAATCATTTTGAAATTCAGATAGTCACTCGAAAATTATTCCTTACTTTACGGACTACATGTTCAGCTACACGGTTTGAAATTTTAGATGGACACCCTGGACGTGGTAGACCTGCAGTGGACTGATACGACTTGAACCGGTGAATCGTGTCACCAATGGTTGAGATTGTTATCTTTAACCCAATTAAATTTTTCTATAGCCAAAACCACTTTTATGTAACTGAACAACTACTTCTATCGTCTTTCCTGGCAATCCTTTGATCTTCTCCATATTAGAATTAGAAATATGAACGATGACCTCATGTTGCTCTCAGGTTCATTGAGGTTTGAGGTTAGCTGTTGTACGTAAGCAAAGTAGATTTTTTTTATTTTCTAGAATGTTCTACAGCACACATGTCACGTAAACTACTCTGGAATGTTCGAGTACTAATTATCGCTGTAAAACTAATTTTGTGAGTGTGTTAGATACTTTCCGAGGCGAAAATCTAAAATTTAGGTCTACATTATATCAATGTCTTACTCTTTATGTATCTTTACACCAATTTAGTATTCAGCGTACAAAAATATATGACGGTCACATTTTGGATTGCATTGCTGTTGTTTAACTATGGTGAATTAACTTTTACCGTGCATCGGACATTTATTACACTCGTTGTCTATTAGGTAAGCCTCTAAAGTTTTGTCCGGATTTAGAAATACAAGTGTTCACACCATAAATTTTAATAATCACTGTGTGTAGTTTCCATAAATATCTGACTCCTTACCACGTCTCACAAGCCTTTAAATCCTTCTGCTAAAAGCTCTTCCGCTTGTGACGAGACGAACTCTGAAGTGTCAGCTTCGATGTCGTGTCTTGACCACACGGTGTAAAAATCACGTCCCAAAAGATAGGAAAGCTTAGTCGGAAGACAATTCCTCAATTGCCTCATTTTTTTGACCAGGCTCCTTTAGACTAGCGCTTGTTCTGTAGCTCACCGAATAATTTGGATGGATTAACTCATACAAGCAATGACATTGTCGAAACGGATATTTCAGAGTTCTTTTCTTTAAAACAAAGAGTTTTTATGCGTGGGATTAAAAGGCTTGCCCGTAAATGCAGAAGTCATAGATAATCATGGAAATTGCAATGAAGATAAAAGTTCCTAAAATAAAATATATGATCACTCTTTTTATTCAAAATCCTAACAGAACTTATTAGGTGACCAGATATTTAATACAGGAAAAAATATTGTTGAGCCTGAATTGACGGTGTACTATTCGCTGTAACAATTTAATCCCACAGATGACGTAGAGGCATCTAGATTGATTCATAAATATCCTATTGAAACAACCGGAGAATAAAAACATCGATTGCGACGGTAATGGGGCATCAACACTCCATAGCTTGTCATAAATAAACGAGAAAATGAGGACAGTCGACATGATAATAGCCTTATCCAAAGTAATGCGAGATTATCTCTATATTTTTAATGCAATATCAACTGTAAGATGAGTAATCACAACTAGATCTACAATATAACATAAATTCTCTTCTAATTAGCATAAAATAAAATGATCTAAAACTAGAGCTTCACAATTAAACATTAGGCTCCTTTAAATCAGCGCAAAATGAGAAATTTCAGCAGAAAAAATGAACTCGACAGTAGTAATGAAGCTACTTTGGTCGGAGCTACATGTCTCAAAACGAGACATCACCGCCCTCTAGATCCTTTGCAGAACATGACCACTCACTAAATCAGCATAACATAAGTAAATATCACGAGAAGGAAGAGAAACCGAGAGCAGTGTGGGCAATAACACCGCTCTCTTCGAAGCCACACGAGTCGAGTTCTCTCATCCGTAAGAGATCGGCAGAGCAGGGCTGGGAGAAGCAGAGTAGAGCTGAGCGCTCGTACCGACGAGGACGCTCCCTCGAGAGCGCCATTGCTCTCGTGTAATCCGAGCTTCTTCTCACTAGCCATAAACATGGAGGCTTTAGGAGGGTATCCAATACTGCGGCCCTTGACAGCAGCGGGGCACCCAAAGGGAACAGGGGGGAGGATGCACCGGCCTTTCCATGTTGCTCAGAGACCGCCAATTCTCCTTCCTCTCTCTCTCTTGCTTATGAAGCGACCCTCAATGCCCCATGTCAAACGAGGCCAAACAGGTCGTGTAAATAATAGTGCTAGTTTATAGCTAAATAAAAGTAAACAGGCATTTACGTGATTTGCAAATTAATACGAAAACATTCAATGTTGTCGACACGTGAGGGTTGTATAAAAATCACGGTGAATAGGACTCGAAAGGATGAAGATTAGAGTGGAGACGGCAATAGGAATTTATTCAACCTGATGAGCTTAAAAGGTATGAAAATGAAAGACGATAGCCACACATCCATGTAAAAAATAGAACACGTTCTTGAACACACTGATTATACGGAGACACTCATTCAAGCACTAGCATCTTCGGCCAAGACATAACTTAGCTTCTTCCCTTACATCAAAATTATATCGTTAGTTAATTTATTCAATCACAACAAATCTCAAACTACTAGTATTTATCTAAGCATTGTTCGCATTACGACAGCACAAAAAATGTATTCACGTTTTACACTAAGTGACAACAGCGAGTAGCAGTAGACTCCGTACTTTGCCAAACACATTTGTTCAAATCAGCTAGACACGTACAAAATCTTTAACAAAGCAATGTACAGTACCTACTGATGTCTCTGTTTACGTATCCAGAATTCTAGTTGATATTATGTATTATTATGAGACACTCAACACATTCGTTCTTTCCCATAGGACACAAAGGCGGCAGAAGAGGAAACCAGCATGCATGGCTGTGGAAGTCAACTATAGAACTTGAAAAAGGTTAATTTCTCTTCGAGCAAAGAGAACTGTTCAAAAATAAGAAGCCCTACGGATGAAGAAAGATTGCTAATGGTTGAGGAAGACCTACCTGTTTAACACGAGGAAAGTCAAGAGAAGTATGGAAAAAGCTACCTTTTGGCAGAGGAGATAGGTGTTTCTTTACGACAAAGGGTCCCTCATGCAGTGGGAGGAAGATCTATCTACAGTGAGGGAAATCTACACAGGTAAGAGAAATTTTTGTGTAGTAGGGAAAAAGAAGACACCGACCAAAGGTGCGGGGTAAACTGACCACAGAGAGGTATGCTCTCCCTACTGTTGGGAGAGCCGAAAGAAAGAGGGGTCCGAGCCCCCGTTGCTGCACAGAGCGGCCGGTGTGAGAACGCCCCGCGTATTTACGAGGCAGCTAATCAGTGCACTAGCCGAGCCCGCCAAATTTACACCAACTAATATACGGGCCCACACTCCTGCACGCTCCCGCTCATGTAGATGCGGGGCACTGCGCTATGTGCACTCGTGAATGTGGTCGTGTGGTGGCACACACATACTCACACCTCCTTCCCAGCCCCTCCTGGCGAATTTTTAAACAACAACACTTATCGGCCACACAATACTGCATTACCTTCAGTTATAACACACACAGTCAACTTATTGAAAGAATTAGCCTTTGAATCGATTCATTCAGAAAATGAAAGAAACTTAGAAACGTATCTTGTAACGAAAACAAAATAGCTCAACTTACTGTCAAATTGGAATAAACGTGAAAAATCAACTCGCAGTACAAAATTTAACGTGTGCCTTACTGCACGCGAAATATCCATTCTGTAAAATTATTTGTTAAGGTAGAAATTATCCAACAAAAAAAAAACATTATTCTTGCAAAACTACTAAATACGATCGAAATAAACTGATCGTTGTTTTAAATGCATAAGAGCACGACGGAATAATCCAGACCTCATAGATTATTTAAAAACGGTTGATATCGCTACTTTAGCCTACACTATATTGGAGACATTGTCACGTCTTTACACAAATTTCTTCAAAATTAGAGACCCTGAAAAGTCCCCTCGCTGCACAGACATCGGCCACCACAGCACCTTCGCATACGTGACGCCACATACGTGACGCATACGTTTTGTTTTGAATAAATAAAAGCAAATACAACCCGTGCTGTCTTACCACAAAAGCACTCCAGGCTTCCTGTGAGAATGAATTCAATTTACGGGGATGCGTAAAATGTTTGCAAAATAATTATTCTCACCAGAAGAACTGAGAAGTGCAAGATTCTTCTATTTTCTTCGATTTTATACTTCGTGAAGACTCTTAAGTCACGAATAAATATTGCATGTTTTTTCACTTCACGTCTGCTTACACATAAGCTGTACAAAGGGATCTTCTGCTCCTGATGTAGAAAATCTTTTATGAAAACAAATTATACGCACGAAGTCACGGATCTGCCTCGTAGTTTTTAGTAGAAGTGACATTTAGTCTATCAGTAGTTACTTTAAATTTCGTCTATGTTCTTTCATGGACCAGGAACACACACCGGTGATACCACAGTTTCAATTATAGTAATAATAATAGTATTAAAGATAAAATATTTCTTTTAAGAACATAATCACAGAACATAAAGAACATAAATAAAAACGACGATAATATTCTCAAGAATCACATGAATCCTATAATTAAATGATTTATTAATACATCTACTGAACTCAAAAGAATTTTGTTGCCGGACGAAACCTTCATGAATATTGGTGACGCCCGAAAGCCTTTTTTAAGATAATCGTAGTGCTCAAAAACACTCAGAAGAATGTTTGCGTATTTTGAGTGCTATTATTATAAATAAACGCGACTGGACTAGCACGCACTGGTTCTGACAGCGTCGCTTTGACCAATGAAGCCGACTTCGAATCGAGGAACAAAGGAGTAAGAGAAAAAACAGGAACATATGCGACAGTCCTCAAGCAGACTACTCCGAAAAGCAGAAGGCTAATTAGGAAAACATTCTTAATTAACTCAAAAGTCGTAACTTACACCATATCGTCATTGACCGAGCAGCCAATCCACCGCGGGTAGCTCACGTACGCTCGTGGTCTAGTTACATGTTACGTGTATACGCTGAGATAAGGTCCTCAAGAAGGATCAGATCGGATTGCACATTTCAGAGTTGAAACTGTTCAGCGAATTTGGAACTGCAAGTTAAATATCGAGATTTGAGTATCGAGTAGAGCTGCGCTGTCATACGAGTACACGGACACCAGTGTGATCTCCACAAATCAAGAGTATCGACTTCACCACACTCGTATATAAATAAGAAAATAAAAGAGAAAAAAACGCCATTCAGTAGAAGTAGCCAACAAAGAGCAGGGCATGTTCCTGTAGCGTCAAGTTCAAGTCATGACAGAGTTCTGCTGTAGCTGAAGAGCAATGGAGAAACAGAGCTCTTATAAATGGAGGGAGGAGTGCGCAGCTCCCGGCACAACTTCCGACATAAATAGCAAGTTGCAAGCGCAAAAAAGTGAACGCGAGTGGTATCCACATCTTGAGCGCGGCGACAAAAACAGAAGAGGGGGTGTTGCTCCCCTCACGACCCGCGGCCTCTCCCTGCATGTAAGCTCGAGGATCGAGTGAAGTGCAGGGCTGGCAGATTTGCTCCTGCACAACAACTCGTGCTACCAAACTTACAACAACTCAGTAGGAATTAGCCACTCTTTACTGAAATATACTAAGATGAAATGTTCTTAGGCTCATATTTTTTCTCTGCATTTGGTGATGTTACGATGTTCTCAGAGCAACGCAGTTATCCAGCTCAAGACTCCTTTTAACTGGTGATTAAAACAATTCCCAAATTTTACCTTTCATATTCCAATACATGAGTGAATTTTGGTCTACCAAATCTTGAGAATCCGTAATAACCTTTGCGACGGTATCCACCAGCTGACACAAAGAACGGAGCTATTCCAACAGAAAAAGACTGTATTTCTAGATAAGAACTGACGAGAAGAAACATCACCAGAGACTTGAGCGTCAAGTCACTGATGACATTAGAGCGTTACTTATCTACGTGAGAATTCTGAGATAAACGAGTACAAAGAAAAATCTAGCTTAAAAATTCAGTACACGTGACAACAATCAATGGACGGACGTGTCCAGGCCCAAGGCTTGAACACCGACTAGGAGGATGTCAAAGGTAAAATTAATATTGTAAGAGTGTTGTTTGACTCAAGTGCTTACGTCAATATATACAGTTGTCAAAGGACCATAAAAAATTAGGCATTAGTGTAATCATGAATCACAAAAACAAATGAGGTAAAATATGATATGAATAAAAACAAATGAGGTAAAATATTAGTACTTATAAGAACATCAAGAATAATGATGACAATCAAAACGAAAAACTAAAATTACATTAGTGACCATGGCAAATAAAACACCTTTATATCTTGCACTATAGCACTTGATTACAATCACATGCAGTAAGTACGCTTGATCAATTTTATTCTTTGACTACTGCAATATGCCTAATTCATCAAACATACAAAGCGGCAAATTCTACAACACTTATAGAATATATCAAGGGACGTATAATCTATACAACAGTGATGATGAAAAAGAGCCAACAACAGGTGCTTTTTGAATCCAATCCAAATTTGTTCAGTTAAAGCATCACGTACGAAGATACACAGAGCTTCCCAACAGATATGATTTTATCAAAAATCTAACTCGTGCACTTCAAGATTGTCAGCGGTAGCAACTGGGATAGCAAGAAGTGAAGAGAAGCGCCCGACCGAGCATGCAGCGCACCCCCTCCCCGGCTAGTAATGACGATGGGACAATTTGTGCCAGAGAGAGTTGCGTTGCAGTCATTGGCGCTACCCCGGGGAGTGTCGCGCTCCACCGCGGGGAGTGGACCATTAGGACCGTGGGGCGCCCAATTACACCGACCCCTGCCACTGACGCCACTGCCATTAGTCTTGTGTTGCTCTGGCATCACGGCGAGTGAGAGGCATCATCATCGTGGCAGGTGGGGCCGTGGGGGCCCTGCCAGCTGCTCTCTTGTAGCGAGTGCTAGGGACAGGCGCTCACTTTTACTCAGGTGAGTGCAAAGGACAGGCACAGCTCACTTGCACACAGGTGAGTGCAAAGGACAGGCACAGCTCACTTGCACACAGGTGAGTGCGAGGGACAGGCACAGCTCACTTGCACACAGGTGAGTGCAAAGGACAAGCACAGCTCACTTGCACACAGACGAGTACACAGGGCAGCTTCAGACGATCAGCAGATTGGTGAGTGAGCACAAGTTGTATGCAAGCTTTACAACGAGCAGGTCCAAATAAGACGCCATCGCTAGCGTTCAAAACAGAAGACAAGAACTGAGACAGCATAACGGAATGACAGGCCCGATCACGTGCTCATCCTGACGCGCTCGTCACTAACGAAGACGCGATAGTTTGCGGACACCGCTTACAAGCAGCTCAGAAGAATAGCGTGTAGTGAGCCCTAGGTGGCAAATGAGGTCGTCACAAGACGAACGAGGATGACAGGCAGGGCACATTATGTCATATTGACACTGAGAACGCAGACAACATGAAGAAGCACAGTAAATGACCTGTTGATGGGTAAACAGACCTGGAATGATAGTGAGTGAAAAACGTAATTGGAACAGGCTCAGAAGTGTGGCAATTTTGATTTGGAAAGATATATACCGGATATGGTCTCAATTCACCTCACAGAACATTTTCCTACATCGCACAACACTTCAACATTTCGTCGGAAAATCGGCTCACCAAACACCACCAATTTAAGTCAAGAAGAAAGGGTTGATGGAAGAACGCCAATAGATTAGAAACCTATAACCGCTCATAAAGTTTACCTTTTGAATAAAACCTCAAATTTTATAAAAAACAAAAAGAGCAGCTAAGAAACGTTACATTTATTACGAATCAAAATTAATCCAACATTTGAAATTAATTTCATAAATCCAAATAAGATTCCATGAAATTTTTGGCGAAGGATACATAAACTATACAATAAGGTAATTTTAGTGTAACACGTACCAGGAGGTGCGTCACAGCGAAAACTTATTTCTCTTAAATATTATAAAAACATCACTCACATAAACTACCAACTGACACATTCAGTAATAAAAAAGTTCAAATAAATTTCTTCCCATAGTACAGTGCACACAGATCGTACAGATCATTGTGATGCGGTAGTTCAGTTAAAACGCGCACCGTACAGACCAGTCTGGTGCGGTGATTCAGTTAAAACGCGCACCGTACGGACCAGTCTGGTGCGGTGATTCAGTTAAAACGTGCCAATACAGACCAGTCTGGTACGGTGATTTAGTTAAAACGCGCACCGTACAGACCAGTCTGGTGTGGTGATTCAGTTGAAACGCGCACCGTACAGATCAGTCTGGTACGGTGATTCAGTTAAAACGCGCACCGTACAGATCAGTCTGGCACGGTGATTCAGTTAAAACGCGCACCGTACAGACCAGTCTGGTGCGGTGATTCCATTAAAATGCACATTGCAGAGGCACAGTTAGCCACAGAATGTGATACATGCAACAACACATGCAAATACGAGTGTGCATGTGGTGATACTTTACTGCAACTCAAGTTGGTGAATTATAAGTCTGTCAAGCACGGGAATATCTAGCATCAGTTGTTTCACGTTCGTTCCAATAGAATGGGGGCGTTGATGTATGAAAGAAACAAAACGATACAATTTTGCTTTAAAATATAAATTAATTTTTAAAATTTTCTGTTCACTTTAAGTCCTTGCAACACCTCATACTGGGCACTTGTGAATTTATTTAAACACTTTCTTCAGCCTCCTTGACCGCGTGCTGTGTATCTCCATCAACAAGATCAGTAATGCAAACATATTGTACCTGTAATTCAATGGAAGTCTTCGTTCAATTTGAAATTAGAAACTGTTAAGGATAACTTTCATAACTCCAATGTGGTAGCGCCTTCTCACTTTTTATGCTCAATGCTTATTATGAGAACACGAACGAGCAATATTTTTTTATGTATGCATATATTAGCAGTGCCAAGTCAAGATGTGTTGAAGAAAATGCACAATTTGACACGGGTGTCACTCTTGGTGACAAAATAATTAGTACATTCTAGCGAGTATTGTGGGGGAAACGATAATTTACACATTGAAGGCTACAGCAGCGTGAACTTTATGATCGCTTCTCTTTATCGGCATGTGTCATAGTGTGGCAGTGAAAAACAGCAGTGCACCGTTCGAGCTCTTTTAACTCGTAATGGCACAGTCCCCACTTATTTTAGGCAGGACTAGCTAGGAAATTATTAACAGTGCAACCATAGATAAATAGCAAAAAAGAATACCAATGGAAGTACAAACTAAATCAACGAACATCAAATACATATCACTATGTCCGAGAATATTAACATCAATAAAACATATGTATTTTACTTACTCAGTAATTCTTAGGAAATCTGTATTCTCGTATGTTCGAGACTCCCATCCTCTACAGATAGACCAGAGCGAGAAAAAAACTGTTTCTAAACTAAATCAAAATAATTTCAAGAATTTGACAACTGTCGAAAATAGAGGCAGTATGTGGGAAAAATTCCACATGAAATTTAAAGCGAGAACAAATTAGTCCAACTCGACCGTGCCAATACCACGCATGAGAGTACAGGTAAAACTAATGCACTATAGGTGCATGATCTTAATGAAGGCAACGAGCTTGCGAGAACACAGCACGGCCCAGACGCGCGAGAGAAATGCTCTGATGAGGACGCAAACTAAATTAAGAGAGGTATAGCGTATAGAATCGCAGGAGTCATTAGGCAAGCCGGCCAGCAGGATCGTTAGCTCAATTTGAGCTGCAGGTTTGTTGTTCATGGAGGAGGAGAAGGCGAAGGCGCACCGTGGACTTCTCATTAGAGCACCACGCTCGCATTATTTACTGGAGCCTTAATTGGAGCTCTGCAGCCCTCACCTCACACCCTCCCCTCAGCGCCGCCGCTCGTGTAGAGGGAATCCCTCGCATCAGAGGGATTGTTCCTCTGACACCATTGTCTGCCCAAGGAGGGTGAGCCAGCCCACGCTGGGGTGGGGATTTCGGTGCTTTCTCATTTATTCCGGAAGGTGTAGGAGCTACTACTGAAGAAACCACGATCTCCGCAAAATACTCGACTTAGAAGCATCATTCGACGATGCCACCAGATGAACACACAGTAGCGCAGCCTTAAAAAATTCGTAGGGAGCTCAACCGAATTATAATGCAAAAAGAAACGTAAGGATATTTTGGTCACGTTTTCCTCGTTGGGTTATAATCCATCGCTATTTGCAGTTTAATTGATTTCAAGACATTGAAATGACAATATTTTGATTATATGGATATGTATCATCATGTTGGCTATAAGAAAATATTGCTAGAACTAGAATTACCATTTTACTCAATTAAATTTCCGAGGCAGTGAGATATTTCTAAATTATACTGTTGTTGAAACAATTTAAATAGTAAAATAATTAAACAATATCCTATGTGACGAAATCTCACTCTTGTCTCGTTTCTAGGTTGAAGCTACTATTTCTCTGACTTCTTCATGACGAAACGACATAAAGAGTAGAAATTTAGAGCTAGAACTTTGCTTTGTTATCAGGTCAACGAATAAACTCGTATTGGCGAAGTCGGGATGAAAAACCGAAAATAAAATCAGTCGAAAACATTTCAGCTCACTGTTCTTCTCTGTAAATTCTTCGACGGCGAACGTAATTGCTAGCGAAAACAGACCTACAAAAGCACTTGAGATATTCTAACTAATTATACTAAGTACTACGAACCAAGTACCGACAGCGTCACACTATCTGCCCTACAGTGCACTGAATATTAACGCCATGGCAAGCTGCGATACCTCGCGCTTCATGCTAAAATAGAAAAGCGAAAGGAAGGAGTTCATTCCCGTAGACTAAGGCGCAAAAGTATATCTTCTGCACAAGATTCGTCTGCTTTAGTGCTTCAATCATTCCAAGATACAAACAAACACCTGTAACTGCGGTGTTGAGTTTTCGGCCGAAGTTCCACGGCTGAGCAGTACAAAAGAGAAATATCCGATGGTATTCGTCAAATTCTGAGATACTTCCAGAGTACATCGCATTTCAAATTTACACAACATTTTGTTTTCCTCAAAGAAAACCTATTGAATTTCGACCTTGAAGCAACATCCCATAAAATTCTACAAGAACCATTAATATTTTTCAAAACTATTATACATGCTGAGTTAAGAATTACCAACTACAAATTATAAGAGATCAAAGTGGTGGTAATAGTAGTAAAAAATATAGCACTTCAGTAACTCGGACTATTTCGCACGGAATTAGACGGGACTATTTAATAAGGACTTGAGAGAACGGGGAACCTATACACAGGTTGTGTTCCCACACAAGATCCTTCGCGCATAGAAATAGCAAGTTAAGAAGGAAGAGCAAGACGAGATAAAAAATCATCAGTGAAGAAGGCATAAAAATGGAAAAACACACAAAGTGGGCACGAAAGGTAGAGTCCCGAAGACCTAGCTAAAGCTGAGGTAACCTAACAATGTCCCCCTGGGGATGCTAGTCCCCATAGCATGAGCTAAATTAAGCTTATTAACATTAACCTATTGCTTATGGCTTATCTGATGGGAAGTAAGACCAAAAACGTTTTAAATGCTCACGTGAAAACATCATACATGATTCAACGAAGCAATATTCTGTTGGAGTCTTCAAAGGTTATGTTTTGGTACAGAATCGTGCTCACCAAGCTCGTGGTCACTGGTGATAATACGATTGGTAACATCACGTTAACATTAATTACATAGTTACTAAAATTAATAACATTATCAGTCGTACTGTTCCTACCGATAACATCACAGCCACGAGTCCGTCTCACTCTCGCAGCGGGACTCGAGAGTAGACTGGCGGCACTGTCATGCCGTGAATGACGTGAATCAATCAGGATACCAAGCGTGAATTTCATCACCGAGACAGGGGTTCTCAGAGTTTTTACGCCTGCGCCCAGTTTGAAATTGTACTGCGCTATTGCACCCTCTACAAATTTAGAGCCACACACTGAAGGACACAGGAGGTGAATTTATGTTAAATTTGATTAGTGAACAAAAATATTTCACTGAATTATCTGAACATTTTATAAAATTCTCGCACGCATGAAATGCTGTCTCACACACCAGTTGGCAAGTCAAGTCCTACTCTGGAAAATGAACAAATCTTCATTATTTCCGGGTATATCTACACCTCGTTCAATTTAAACAAGTTTTTTACGTTTGCACAACTAATGTGATCGAAGAAGTAATATTTTTTGAGATCGCAAATTAAAATTTATACTTCCCGATACAGAAAAAATATTCCAAAAACACTCCTGTCGCTTCAACGCAAATAAATTTATGCTTCATATGAAATAATGCAGGCACATCAAATGCAATACTTTCGAACTAGCCATTGGAGTGAGAAAATGTTTTAAAATTATAACATACGCTCGTATGTTGAAGCACAAAGTGACACGAAACTTCCCGCAACATATCAATTTAAGAACAAAATTTATTTTAAATGTCAAGGAGTGAAGCACAATCTTATTCAAGTATTTAGGTAAACAAATGTAAACCATGCAGAAAAATACCCCATTACTACAAGAAAGAAAACCTTTTTATATCATCCAAATACAATTTTTTAAACAATTTCGCTAAGACGTGTGATTTAATTCTCGGTAGTGAGGAGCAGGTACAAAAAATTCGATGAACATAAAAGACCTCGCGAAGCATCGCGTCAATTGGAGACAAATGCTGGCGGCACGTTTGAGCGTGGACAAGCAACCATCTCACAGTATCCTCGGAGTCTTTGACAAGTTTTATCTTATCTAGAGGAATTTTTGGACAAGAGAAGAGCGAAGTCTTTGAGATTCGATGAGCCGGAGAGGAGGAGGGGGGCAGCAGTGCCAAGAAGGCCCCCCAAATGACCTCTCCATCAGCGGGAGGACATGTCGCCGCTGTTCCTGGACCGACTTACAAGTCTCTATGGCCCAATTCCTTTTATCAATGAAGCAATAACTTCATTAGAGGTAAACCCTGCGGCAAATTCGTGTCAGCAGAAAGGGATCTAGTCTCACCCAAAATTCGGGTAGTTGCAGGCATAAAATTGTGCAATGAAGAGAGCAGGAGTAGGTGGCGGAGGAAGAGGCGAAGGAAGGATAGAAGGCGGTGGGAAGGAAGCTCTGCTCCAGCCAGTCACTCGAGTGGAAAATTGCACCAGCGGCTTAGATGCAAAGCGAGCCCTCGGTTAATAGCACGGAATGGTACATTCCTGGGCGCTATCGAGGCGGCCTTAATTCCACTACTACAGAGTGACTCTGCAAAACAGGCTTGAGTAATTGCAGGGGCGCTCAATTGTTCGATTCTTTCCAATTAGTCGGGAGCAAGAGAATGAACTATTTCACGGGCTAATCAGTTCAGTCCCCCCGGGCTTGTCTTCGAGGGCAGCAGTGGCCTCCCTTCCGAAGAAAAAAATGAAAGCGAGAACGAATCTAGCGCTACTTTCTCCTAGTCGCTAAACATCACTTGTCATACCAGCCAAGGGCAAAATGTACTGAACCACGGCGCAACTATACTCGTATGTGTAATTCTTCCACCCTTACTGAGCACGTAAAACAAGAAACAAAATGCAAATTTCACACAAATACGAATTTCGAGGTTATACTAAAAATGGGTAATCAATAAGCAGGCCCTACACGAAAATATTTTGCTAAGATGCAGCAAATGAAGTCTCTGCTAAACAATAGGGCATCATTGGCGTCCATGAGGAACTAAGTACGATGTTAGAGCTCAGCCTACAAAGTCGAGGAACGAGCTCAACTTTACACCTGATCACCACTGCTATTGTTCAAGATAACAATGGCGGGACAGGACTGACAAGTGGCTTATAGAAGAATCATAATAATGCTATTTTTTATACAAGTTGTTCATAAAAATCTGTACTACTTAAACATGGGCTCATGAATATTTAGCCTTGAAAAGAACGAGGAACTAGAATATAAAATATGAGTAATACAATCGCAAGCAGTAGTTCCAAATGAGGTGAACCAATTAATATAAATCCCAAGATAACACTGACGATGAAAGAAAATATGATTACCGAAAGAAGCGGTTATATCAAGGATTTAAATTATGCAATAAAAGACTTGGGTAGTGAGATAGTTTGAAGGGGGTTGAATCTCGTCCTGCCAGACCTAGAAGTGATATAATTAGAAATGGATGGCAGAACAATCAGCATGGCATGTCTGTTAGAGGCAGACAAGCCATGTCTCACAGCGGGGGGGATCTAAACCATTCCCACCATTGCTTACTGAGCTGCGGCAGGAATGCGGCCAGGAATTCCGCCGATGCCGGGCAGCTTCGCCATATTGCTTTTGGGAACTGAAGAGAATTCCGCTTCGTTGCACCCGCGGTGCCCTCAGACGCCCAACCTCTTCCCTGCACTCACCGTCTGCCTCCTCGCCACTGCAGCGCCAAGCCTCACAACACCTGTTTCACGGCGTGTGTTTCTTCTTAAGCTCCAACAGTTCCTCAACATACAAAATTCAATTTGTTATGACACGAAAACTGATATCGCATGAGTCAATTGTTGAGGTCCTCTCACTCAACTGTACAGAATTCGCAAACATCATAAGTTAGGATGAATGTTCGTCCTTCGTGCCGACCAAGTTCATTTCGACAAAATCCTGTAATTGTCACCTTAGAATATCGATACCGACCCAGACAACGTCGCACACAAACGCAAGCAACACGGATACGCGTTGAAGAATACGATTGCAGGAAGTGTTACATGCTGACGCTACAAATAAAAAAACATGCGGGCCCGTCAACTTTTGTGAGAAGGGAAAATATTGAACGCAAAATTGGAAGAACAAGTACGCAGGGTCAAAGAAGATTACAGGGAAGAAAAAACAAAATACTGAAGAGTGAAACAATGATAAATTTAAAACGCATGCGAAATAAAAATATTGCCCATGAATACTGATGTTGGATTAAGGAGATTAGCAGTGATGATGAAAACCTAGATCAAGTAAAATGGAAAAAATAAAATAATTATAGTGTAAAAAGTTTTCGATGAAAAAAAAACCTAACAGATGACCAAAAAGATAAGCAACGCCTAAAGAATTAACATAAGCGCACAATGCAGAGAGCAATGGAAGAGTACATAGATCAATGAATAATAAAAACACAAAAATGTATATTTTCATAAATTTATTTTTCAAAAATTTCAAGAGAGTATATTATTGCAAAAAACTACCCAATTCTTTGGCTCCCAACATCTCGTCAAAACGCAGAAGCACCTGTCTCAAAGTGCTGTTACCACCCAAGTACCTCTCAAGAATGAATAGTTCAGCCGTCACAAGGCTCAAACCCTGCTTCAATCTACGAGAGAAGTAATAGCTGCAATATTGTGTTTTTGGCCACTAGGTCACCAGGAAGACCAAGACATTAGGAATAGAAAAGACGTACAATAATGACGCATAATAAGGGAGAGCGAAGTGACTACGGTAAACACAGGGCACGAGGCAGGCAGGAGAGGGACGGAAACAGCTATCGCCCATAGGAGGCGGCAAGCTGGAGGCACCGCAAGTTATGGAGTAAATTACGATATTTGCGGCAAAGGTAACGGTCGTTTGTGGCTGGGGTTATGGTGTTGGTGGTGTCGAGTAGTTGTTCTTGATGGTTCCAGTCCGTACTATTGGGTGCTGAGTGATGGCACTCGCTCAGCTTTTAAGCCAAGCCACAACAAGGCCATTCGTGAGAAAAGACGCTGTACAGTAAATAACAGTCGAGTTGCCTCCAGTCATAGAACAGTGCAACTCAGATATAAGATCCTCTTCAGAATGGATCAACCTAAAACAACTGAAAATCGTTCAAATGGTCATGCTTATTACACGTAAGCTAAGCGCTTTTGAAACTATGAAAAAGAATATATTCATGCTAAAATATATGCAACAGGAAATATATCTGAGTTCAGTTGACAATACGTTGCAACTAGTATAAAACAATTAATATTTTTCCTTAAACATGAAGTCAAAGGAAACTATAATATTTAGAACAAGATGTATAACTTCTAATATTTACACCTATTAAAAGGCGCACAGAAAAAATGATAGTTATTGTAACAGTAATAAATCGCGAGACAAAAATTAATTATTTGCATTGTTCAAGCCCCAAATTTTTTATTACTAACTACCCTCAGTAGCTTACGAATGGTCCTGGTGTTTCATTTTTTAATGAACTTTCTGCCACATGACGAGTTTTACAAACAGCAAATTTATCAATGTTGGTATAGTTTTAGACATTTTTAACAAGCAGGTATTCTGAACGATTAACAATAATTCTTAAAGGCCAAACGATAATCTTCATTATGACATAATTTAAATGCCTGATAATGGTTTCTCTAACAAAGATCCATAAACGAAGAACTTTTATTTCACAATCTGTTTTGATAATTAACAGCTGCAAACGTCGATTTACATGAACGCTGAACGACAGATAACAGTTCGCAGAATTAGGAGCCGTTCATTAAAGAAAGCCACTCAAAGAACTGATAGCTTCAGATGATTATCAGGACCGAACTTCAGTTCACATTTTTGCATCGGCGATACTGGACGCTAATGAGACTGTTGCACGACCAGGAAACGTGTAGAAGACTAAAGATGTTCCGCACACACGCTGAGATAACGCATCTGCGAAAAAAAATTTGTCAGCGCTTAAGGAAAACCCTAAACATTGAGGCTTAGAATTCCATAGATTTCTGCCATTGAGCGAACAGGCCACAAAAAGAAACTCGTGATGGAAGAGAACATAGAAGTAGAGAATATTATCGACTCAAAATTTAGGAAACTGAGATGAAAAGCTTACGAGTAGGAACCCACCGTATGAGCAACTGAATATTCCGATGACGACTAGTCAACTTGGTATCTAAAGAAAAAACACAGGAAAACTCTTACATCCACGGGAGGTGTTCGTTGTATGAATTTGTAACGTACGCAGCAATAACTGAGTCGCACTTAACAACTTTCAAGACATTCAATCAATTGATATTAACTCGAGCTAGTCCAAGCAGAAGAAAATTTTATAATGTCAAATAAAAAACTAGCATGGTATAAGGATTAATGTTTGTTTAGTATGGCTTCGAATAAACATAGACAACTGGTATTCAATATTGTTGATAAAATTCCTTAGACGGCATAGCTGACAATGAAGTTTCACTGAAAATAATGGACCAAGAGCAACTCTATGATCAGGAGTGTTTCAAGTCGCTTTAGCTCGTAGTCGATGAACGAGACTACACAAGGTTTGGCGGTTTCATCTTGCCATTGGCGAACGGTGGGCGGCATGACTAATTTTTCAACATTATGCAGCACACAAAGCGTTCTTGCGAATGAGGGGCACAACGTGCGTACATCGATACACGACGTAAGCTCTGTTACAGGGATTAAACCAATTCACTGGCTATTATTATTATCGAGATTTACCACCGACGGACGATTGCGAGTACAGCGAGAGAGAAATGTGTGCGGTCATTAGAACGAAGTGATTGCTGCGTGTACCTCCATTACAGGGCGATTGTTACGACTTCAATGAGGTGATTGAGCAGCATTACAGCAGCATTACTCAGGGTATTATACGCAGGCTCTAGCCACGCTACTGACTGACAAGCGGCGTACAACATTATACCGTCAAGTACGAGACCAGAGTTTCTGGCAGCACACCATGCTAGTTAAACTAATTAGGATTTTTTGCTGCAATTTGTGAAGCTTCAAAAAAATTTACGTAAGATAAGAGAACGGCTCACCATAAAAGAAGAGTCAAACACTTGTGTACTATGTAGTGTACATGCACAACGCTTGCCATTATCGATCGCAATACGAGAAAAGAATTAATATTACTCACAGTGATGGATGTTATACAAAGAAAAGCACAGACAAAAGATTTCTTTCCTTAAAAATAGGGGTCTAAGCTCATTTAAAGCATAATCCGTGAACAAAATCTTACTTCATTAAAAATCGCTGATACGTGAAACTGCACTGTAATTTAAAAAAAATTATTATCGCCGATCAAAAGTTACACTGATTTATGAAGCTTCACAAGACTTACATGGCTAAGAATTAGTTAGGCTCAAGTAGCATAAACGAGAGTAATTTCAATTTGATGCAGAGCGTAACTAAAATTTAGAGCTTCTAAATACCTGTTATAGCAGTTATATGCAAGACGACCGTCTTTCATAATCACTGAACGAAATCTATAATGAGATAAATTTTCTTGAAATAATGCCTACAGGCTTTACCTGACCGCACATTAAAATAACACCGCAGTGGTTCCATACTAAAGGAAAATCTTTCAGAAAGCAATAATGAAGTACGAAAAATAAACATTTTCAGCGAAATGGGTAGCAGCAGGAGCGGTATAGCGATAGCGAGCGACAACGCTCTAGCAAAGAATGGTTGAGTTTTTCTAGCAAAGGTAGCGGTGTTGGAAAGGAAGCCCGAAAACTGTGTAGGTCTTTATTCCAGTGTGATATGAAAACACGCAGAAGAAACCTTTTTGAAGGTCGAGTAGCTATTCTTAAGCGGAAGAAGAAGAGACAGAGTCGCGCGTAAATCTCTTTGGGGAACATCCTGTAATATCAAGAGGCGATTGAGCCTTGAAGTGCAGGTTATAAACATGCGATATCGCCGGATTCGCCACTCTAATTACAGTGTAGATTTCAGTTCTAGCCAGGGGAATTTTTATGGCAACTCAAGAGGAGGGGTTATCCTTTTCTTGCAAGATATAGTGAGTTTCAGCACATCATAGAAGCGCCATAAAAAAGTCGTCCAGTGAGGCAGGGGCGCGAGAGTGCATGAAGCGATGATAGCCTAAAACGACGGCGGGATGAGAAGCTCGTCATCCTGCGGCAGTTACGCTAACTCTGAAACACTCGTCCAGCACGATCAAAAGGATCGAAATAAGAGGGTGCAGCATCCTACACACACGCATTATGCGTCGCCAACAAAAACATTACCGAGTAAATAGAATTCAAAGTCTTCTACTTCCCTAATTGGCAATGGTATCGCCTGAGTGTAATTGCGAATGGCGAGAAAATTTGATGGCATAATAGGCGAATATGGTCGTAGTGTGCGCAAGAAGGCAGGTGTAATTTGGGCGAGGGAGAAGTGGGGCCAGAGAGGGAGTGTGTTGGCACGTAATTGGGGGTATGGTTGGCATGAGATAAAATAGTGATGGACAGATAGCAGAGAGAAAAGACCAAACGCCGGCCATCACACGACCCACAGTCAGGCAACGACTCCGCTAAGGACACCCAACGATTTAGCAAGAAAAGGGCAACGACTTAGTGAGACAGCGGTGGCAATTTAACAAAGAACTTTAGCTGAAGCACAAATACTGATATGAAACTCAAACCAAGATGGATGTATTCAAACATATTGAATAATTGTTTTCCTTTTCATAGTCCGGCATATTATAACTTTTCCCTTGATAGAAAATGTAATACGAACACTTTGAAAAGTTAGTTATTGAGAATCCTCACTGAATATTTGTAGGATAGTCCAAGAGGCATTCAACACAATCATACCGAATGCTATATCAGCAATGCTCATTAGCCATCCATTAACTTCCAATTCCATACTCAGTTTCCAAAAAATGGCCAGGAAAAAGATGCAATTAACAGAAAAGAAAAATTCTATACGAACAGCTGTTGAAAGCTTGCTAACTCCATTGCTATTTGGGTTCGGTCGCCCTTCGTACACGGCAGACCAAGACCAGATATAAATGAGATACACGTTCATAATTCTGACCCATGCAGTTTGTTGAATAAGAAACGACGTACGTGAGAAATTGAGATCGTGATCTGCAGGCGAGATGATCTCTGAATATGGAGGACGAGGCCAAACTGGCTGGCTACATGCAAGCTGCTCGCTGCAACCGGCAGGACGGTCGAACCATCTACAGGGAAGCAGGATGGGGATGGCAGCTAGGAAGCTGGCAGGACGAGGATCAAATCGGGGAATGAAACTATCGAAAGGAAGGAATTTCCTAAAGATGGATTCAATAGAATAGCTGATTTCGACTCGGCAGATTGGGATGCAAAACATGTTTCACGGTACAATAAACTCACACGAGTGTCAATAGTAGATTTTATTAACATTTTAACATCTAGTAAGAAATTCTACCAAAATTTATTCAGTGAAAGCTCAGATATTATCACAAAGAAGCGAAAAATAACAGCCGGCTAAATAGAGATTATATTGTGGCTCTGATTAACCACCGTCTCCACTTAGATTTAGCCCGTGTAGAAACACAAGGTCCTCAATTTCCAACGTTTGAATTAAAAGCATTTCATCCACCGGGAAGTGAAGTACATCTCAAAGCGATAAAAAAAAGAATTGACACTTGCACAAGAGGTCAGACGCAGTGACATGCAAAACGTCCCAACAAGCGTCGCTGATTTCGCCGCAACTAGTGGCACACTTAAGGACCGTTAATATCAAATAGCTATGAACAAGCACTATCATCTCTAAGCGAGGAGCTTTTAGGAAACTGAACCACGAACGAATATTATTAATAGTTTGATGAAAGAGCAACCAACCCAGGGTATAATACAGCTGAATGACACAGCTATAATCTGTTTAGTCCGAAGTGTAGAACTAGTGTTTATAACGGGGAAGAAACAGCGTTGATTACACAATTAATTTGTACCTATTTGTTTGATGTAGTTTTGTACTTCTCATAATTCAGCAATTCATTTATGGTAGGGTATATAGCGGCACTTCAGTGACTAGGAAAGAAAAGATACCGTTTAGTATGGAATCTAGAGAAAGAGGAATTTGTGCGTAATGTGTTGTCCCACACAGCAAGTTAACAATAAGTGGAAAAAATGCAAAGAAATGATAGCGAAGAAGGTGTGAAAATTAAAAGAAGTAAAGTGGCCAGGAACGATGGAAATTTGGAAAGCCAATAATAACTGTAGCATTTAGCAAGGTGGAAAAGTTATAGGTGAAATTAAATGATAGAATAAGAGATGTTGCCTGACTAGCGTACATGATATCTAGTCCTTTGGCTGCCCAGTGGTCCAGCGAGCCTGTGTGCCAACGGCCGGAAGGCTCGATTGAGGTGCTAAACTGAGCAGAAGCTTCTACATGACATAACATGCAAGGTAGTGAGTACCATTGAAGCTTAACGCTTCATAACTATACACAAAATCAATAGCGTGAGCAAGATGAACTTTGAACCCATTCGTTCTCTAAGTGCTATACTTCTCTCACGTAAAGACTGCCCTAGGGTTTCTAATTCATCCCTTTTTACAGTACGCCTACAAAAAATAGCATACTTACACGTGCGTAACGAAAGCGAAATACGTAACATACTTGATTATCGTACAATCACAGGAAAAAAGAGTGAGGACACCCAGGGGCGCGTGCAGCCGCAGCCATCGGGGCTGCATTGTGTGGTAATGAGCGCGACCTGGAAAGGTGTCACTCGCTTTGCACAATTGCAACACACGCACTTCATATACGGAACAATACGCACAAATTTATGCCTTGCTCGGTGCATCAATGGACGTAGCGACTCACCAGAAAACGCATACAACATGACAACTAAACGCACACGACAGGCGTGAGACGTACTCTGTCCGAGACAAAACTGGAAGGGACTTTAAGTCAAGAAGAGAACACCAGTGCTGCCAGATGCTGGTGACCTTAGTGAATCAGGCACCGGTAACAAGATCAGTAGCACGGTCGAGTTTTTAGAGAAATGGCCCAGAAACTTGAAAATCAGAACCTAATAAACGCAGGCTAGATGCAAAAACGGGAAACCTTCAGAGAACAAGAAATATCACGATTTTATCTTCTTTAGTCAAGCTTGTGCTTACAATGATCAACTACGTCATTACCTACTTACCTAATAAAGCGTACAATTTTTTGTCTTCAAATTAACGGTGATTTTGAGTCTCAAATGGGTTTCTTTGACGAAAATTTACAGAAGTTTGGGACAATTTACAGAAGTGTACAAAACTTACAAAAGCATACTAAAATTCACGTTGATCCACAGAAAAAGCAGTTGGAATTTTGAACATCTCTAAGTTGAATATTTAGAATGTCCGTTTGCATGGTTTCAAAATTTGTGGCATTGAAAAATCCTGTCGACTGGTAATCTCCTAAGGTATAGATTTGACCTATCGATCTTAACTGCTCAGCCACCTCTATTCCTAGCTTAAAGATCATACACAGAAAGGAATACACTATCCTTCAATAAACAAGAACGGAAACAATAAAAAAAATACTTTCAAATAAATGAATAGCTAAACAACATTTTCATTGCAGAGATGAAATTTTAGAAACAGAAAACGGGCCATAAGAAGCATGTAAAAATGAAATATTAAATCTTAAGATGAAAGGTAAAAGTAATAAAAAAATAGGTTAGCATACTCTCCTGACAAATGGCTCAATGAGATGAAAAACTTAATAATGCTAAAATTTATTACTGAGAAAGGGGAAGAATTTCTAAACGAATAATTACAAACCCAAGTGAGATCCGAGGAAATTCTGAAGGACAGCTTGGTAACGTTACCCGTATCTTGAATTCGACTACGAAGAGGCCTCACGAACGTCGATTGTAGGGATGAAATGTCCGAATTAAAAATATCATTAAACTAGTCTTAGTATTGAATAAACGAGTACCGGTAGAGCCCTAGCAGAGAGCAGTGCTGAGGTAGACGAGTTATTAGAATTAGGATATGAAGGAAGACGACGAGGAGGCGGCGGAGGACAGCAGGAGTCGTAGATCAGGCGAGCAGGGCAAACAGAGCTGGTGCGCTCGTGGGAGGCAGTGCCGCGCCAACAAATCCCCACCAAATGATTTAGAGGCGCCATGCGTCTCTATTAGAGGCCGCTACAGTCGCACCAGCCACCTCGTGTATCACATCAGACGCTCACAAACATGCATGTCGCCCGCCCTCATCATCGAGAGGTCTTCCTGCTCGCATATCATGATTATTTAATACTTCAGGCAACCACCATCACTCCTTAAGAGCTAAGTAGGCAGTAACTTGCATGAATACAGTGACCCTCAAATAATTTGCTACACCACCACTAAACAACTAAAGAAATAGAATTTAGTTGCTTTACGAGTAAGCTCAGTTCATTTAATCACGTAGCCTTTTTACACCGAGTAGTTTTATAAGCGAGCATTCTTAAGGCAAATGAAGGTAATGAGCTTCTTCAACTCGGAATAGACATTGGGGTCAAATTTCCTAGCTAGCTACACGTGATGTCCGGCGTAGCATGACGCAAGTTGTCCTAATGTCACCGCAAACATAGGCCATTACTTGCAGCGCAACTGCAGTGAACAAGCTCGGAAACTCGTGAGCAAGTTAACTCTTTATAACCTAGATTAATTTGCACGTGATTGAAAAAATTACTTATTTGATCAATGTTAGCTTACAGCTCCCTATCCACATGAAATGTGATCTAAAGAGAGCGAAGAAAAGGGACCATTTAGTGTAGACTTGGGACAACGGAGAATCTATGCAGGAGGTGTGTTCCTACACAAAAATCCCTGCGTATAGAAACAAGGTAAGAATGAAAAGGAAGAAAATATAACGAATAATTAGCGATGAAGGTAAGAAGCAAATTGGGCACGAAAGATAGAAATCCCTAATGCCTATTTATGGCTAAAGTGACCTAACAGTGAAAACATATTGGTGCGTTTCTCGAGATACATGGGTAACATTAGCATGCCTAAGAAAAATTTCATCTAAAATATTATACTAAATCTTCTGATACCTATGCCTCAGTAGAGCTCCTATTTATCCAGTAATATTTATTACTTGAAAAGGATTATGAGTCTAAGAGTACAGAGGATTAAGGAGACTTATGAATGCACGCATGAGCGTCTTTAGACAACCACGTTAATAAAATTAAATCTTTTCCTCTCAGCTACCACGAGACGAAATTACAACTAAATTTTTTTTCATTTTTTTCAAACTGGATGACGACTTTTGGGGGTATTTTTGGGTGTCTGCTTTGCTTTTTCTCTGATTCCTAGGTGAATGTTTGCACCATTCCATTATCTTCGCAAAATTCTTTAGTATTACGAAGACAATCTCAAACATCACGGAAGTATGCCAACAATAGTTACTTTTCTAAAGAATACACGAGCCACGAACATTCACCTGCAAAATAAAGACATAAAAGTTGCTAAGGAATTTTTGAAACGCGAAAAGATACACATTGTCCGTAACTGAGAGTACGCAAGCGTAATGGATGTGATTAATCGTTTAAATTAATTCAACTGATATAGGTGGTAGCAAAACTTGCTGTAAAATTTCTATATTAAACCACAACGTTAATGTAGTACCGCAGTAAATGTAAGTTCACACAATCGCTCCAAGTTCCATTGAGCTACGACGACAGAGTTTCCGACACCACATTTGGAGCTCCTCACGGCTGCGGGAGGTCAACAAGTAACAGGTGGGTCGATTCTAAGAACCTTACTCGAGCGCTCAAGTCAACATAAAGACTTGAGTTAACACTCACTGCCTGCCACAGTAGGTTTAGATTTACGGATACGCCACGGGTCACCTAGGCGAGCCACTCAAGTCAATAGTTAGGGAGAAGATCTACAATCAAAGTCGCAGAGGACCATCGGCTCCATTCAACGGTGCCTGCCTAGTCCACAGCCACACATTCTCGTGAAATAAACACTTACTCCTTGTCAAAAGAGTCAACACTCATTTTAGTCATTGAAACTAAATCATACAGGCGAGGTTGTTCAGAAGCGAGGGTGCCGGAAGAAATAACATGAGTGAAGTCAATCAAGAGTTGCAACGGGAAGCGCAAGTCAAAGTCGGGCGGGCTCAATGAGCAATCATCAGCAACAAAGGAGGTCACAGCGCCATCGTCGACAGGACACAAAAGAGGACAACAGGTAACAATCAACTGACATAGGAAGGCGCGACAGCCCTCAGTCAAATGACACAGCGACCTGCAGTCAAGTGAAAGAGTGCACAGCCACAACGGGCTGCAGTCGACTCACACTCAGCGAACAGCAGGTTGTGGTGAACTGACACAACGCGCTGCAGTCGACTGACACAGGTATGCATAACGATGAACAGAGACGCGAGACGCAGGAGGGCGCATCTGGTTACAGTCAACAAGCAGGCAAGTGTCAACAAGCACGGCAAGCGCGGGGTCCCAGCAATGATGCACGCGCTAGCACCGCTAAACAATCGCTCGGCCCGCCTCCATATTTTGGCCAGAATTTACCTCCACACCGTGAAGTACGACCGCCACGATCTCGCACACACACTGACCTCTCCCAACGTATAACATGGAGACCGCGCACAATCCCAGCCATTTTATGCTCAAGGTGAGAAAAAAGGATTTCATCCAAGAAAAAAAGATTTCATCAAAAAAGAGAAAATAGCCTGCAAACTCTTACAATGAAAATCGAGTTCTAAGTTTAGGCTTTATGACCTCTCTGATCTAATGATTCAGGCTTATGAGATGAAAAACTGCTAACAATGCTATCAGAATCAGTAGAGTTTGACGTAAGCTGTACATGTGTGCCAGCACTTACGCGAGCTTTATAAAACTAATTGTACAATTTATTTTTGCAACTGAAATGGAAGAACACAATACTTTCTGTAGAAATTTAAATGCTTTCTTCTAGAAAATATCAAGCCTCAGGAGCGAGCGAAGTAAAACACGGAACTTTAGAACGGTCAAATATTCTAAGTTTATCCTGCATCGGTCATTATTTTGACTAGTTGATTCGTCTTCAAAAAACGGACTTGAAAGGTGAAAAATATGAAGCTTTATAGTCGCTCTATATACGAAAATTAAGCGCCAAATGATAGACAAACCCAAGAAAATTTGGCAGAATGTTTAGAGAAGGGAATATATGCGAACAATGTGAATGAAGTCACACGTTGCATTGCAATTGTTACAATTACGTCAGCCGCTACCAGATAAGCGCACGACGCACACAAAGAACAAATTACGCTGCAGGCAAAAGCAAGCAAAGTACCTATGATGTGAAGAGCCCACTCGAGAACATGGATCAATATGTGAGAGCACGGAAGCACAACAAAAGCTCACACTATTGTGAGAGTGATTTCCTGTACGATACTGAATATTTACGTTCAGCAGCGTGAAACTGGAAGTTGGTGACGCGAGATGGCTAAAAAACATTCTAGTTACTCAATTCATAGCAAATGATGTATTTAATGGTAGTGGTATCGTTGATTTGCTGAACATGACACTGATTTTTAAAACTATTACACTTACTATTTGTCTACTCATTAGAAGGCAAACTATAAAGCTTTTCAACACGACTGAAATTTATGTTTCATCACTTAATTAAAATTAAAATCACAGTGAACTTCAGCTATTCAAGAGTTGGCCCTCAGGACGCACAGAAATTGAAAGCAGATTTCGAGTTATAGCGGATCTACTTTCTGCAAGAGGGAACACAAAAATTAGGTCGAGGAGGGCAGAAACTCGTAGTAGGTCAGTTCCAAAATGTCTGACCTGCACACTCCGCAACAATGGTCGAGTGACAGATTGAGCTCAAGACCCTGGAAGCTTGCATCCAACCTCCAGGTGGTCTGCTGACGCCACTCTTACCGCCACACAAATTTAGGCCCGAGCAACTGCTACTGTGAAACATAATTTTTTTTCTTTGTTAAAAAAATAGCATTCTAACGCACATCATTCTCAAAGTAAGTGCAGGACAAAATGCATCAAAACGAAGCGCCAATCTTACAAAAAAAAAAAAATGTTTAGGAGCCCATCCAAGTTTTAGGCTACAAATTTCTCATTTCATTTTTGCAAACAACACGATGCATACAAGTTAAAAAGAAAAACTAAGCTTCTCTACAGCCTGATGAGGAACGAGTTTCAGCTCCGTACCCCGTTACCGCATCTGCGGTACGAGAAGTGTGGTGTGGTAGGATACTTTCCAGTCAGGTTTGTGTCACTCGAATTCAAGCCTCGCGCACTCGCATCGCATTGTTTGACAGCCTTACTATATTCTCAAGCAAATGGAACTAAACAAATTTTTTTGAAACCATACCTGCAACAAAATCGTTAAAAACTCAATTTTATCGCCTTAAAAATATAGAAGCAGATATTAACTCGCAAATGAATTCAATATGCCCGTGGAACTGAAAAGTAAGTCAGCGCAATGATGATGATCCAACGCCGATAAAATAATGCATTTATCAACACCTATCTCCCAGCGTGCGGCCAGGATGATAATGCAACAGAACCAGTGGGATACCTGAAGGCATGCACTTATTGTGTCAAGTGCACACGCCAGGTACATACATAAGACAACGCGTAGCAGCCGCCCCCGAAGTTTATTAGACCCTTAATTTCAAAAGCCTTTCATTAATGATGTACTTCCTGAAATGTACTTTAAATAGTTCCTTAGACAGAAAATACTGCCGGGATGTATCCCGTGACATGACGTTCTCATCCTGCCGTGAAAGTTTGAGAAGCCCTTGTAATGCACTCGATACCCGCAGTACACAGCCGTCAATCGTGCACACCTAAGCTATGGCAGGATCGGACACGACGCCACGGGCGCCCAGCTCGTTTCTTGTTCCTCACATGCAGAGCGCCGCAGCCTCGGCGTTACTACGCTCGTACAGCGCTCGCTAAGCTAATTGCACTCCAGAGCTCCGGGCGGCGGGGGCGGGCGCGAGGCCCCCAGCGTACACTAGTCAAGTATTGATCCGTGCCGTACAATAGAGCCTCGCTCACACCAAACGCTCCCCTTCTTGCTAAAAGAGGGGGGACTTTGTGCCTGTCTCCCCCCAGTGCTCCCCTCCCGAGTCCTCGCGCTAAGGGGACGTCACCCTTCGCGGCTCCTTCCTTTCCCTCCGAGGGTTTCAAACGAGTCGTTATTTGAAGTCGAATTATAGAAATGTGGCATGGTGGAAGATATCAAGAATGGGTTCCACAAACTTAAGTTGGTCGCACATGCTCAACGAAGCACTACATGCTGCTTCTCTCTCACATAATATACTTGCTGAGTTCAAGCAACGATACATATTACACATAAATGTATAGACGCGTAGGAATAACACCAACCTCCACGGTTATATTTTTGAAAAAAATTTAATTTGACCTGAGTGCGACATGAGCTGAAGTGAAATGAGTAAGCACGAATATAATACAGAAGACAACCATTCCTAAACATTTAATTTACTATGAATTCAAAAATAACGGTGGGTCAGCAAGGGTAAGTTCAATGACTTAGACGGTGTTACACTGAACGTCTCTTGGAAGCTAGCAGCCTAAGCCCTGGCAGGGTGAGTGTAACTTTCACCGGTTTCCGCAAGGGCGAAAACGCGAGTTTCGTGAGGGTAATGGCGCTAGCAGGTGACCACCATGGAACACGAGGGCCGTACAGCGAGCCCCCCTATAGTTATGTACAGAGCCGCCAATCAATGAAGTCATGCATAACTTAGGCACCAATTAGCTAGGAGTTTGCCTGCCTACGTTGGCACAAACAAGAAAACAAGACTGAGGTCATCGGATGTAGTCTAAAACACACTACAATTCATACCACAACAACATATCAATGCGAGTTGGACACGATACAGAAATGATTCAACGTTTGTTAGTACAGCGGGTTAGTATTATGGGAGAAAAATCAAAATGAAGAAAGTTATTATTCATATAATAAAAGTGAAGCTATAAAAATTGAATCTGCTAGCATATAAATTAAATCTGAAGCTACCGAAGCAAAGCTGTTAGACCTCTAAGTTCGTCGCTATTAAGGATGACAAGGTTGCGGGAAACATTTCAAAGTACAAGCATTGGTACATTATTCAACGTACCAGAAAATGGTCAAAAAATTAGGCTTCCGAGGACCATGAAGAAACCATCCGTACACGTGTCGGGAAACATTAGAACAAAATATCAAAGAAATCATGTGATGAATAAATTATTTATGAAATGAATTCCTTAAGATAAAGAAGTATACAACTGGCAGAAGAAGTTCTCTTTATTCGAAAATAGAACCAATCAAATGAAATAACAGTGGAGATGAGCAACTCTAAGGGTGCCCCCTACTAATAAAGATTTAAAAGAGTTATCGCAACGCATGTGCCCAATTTCCCTCGACGAACATCGCTAAGCCGAGGCTTATTAAGATAAAGAGACTTCCACTTCAGGACTTCAAAGGGGATAAAACTGCACACAGCAAAAATATTCTACGAAGTTACACTACATAGCAATGCTAACGCAGGAAACAATTGAAGAAGCAGGACAATTGGGTGCCAGGGAGATGGGGGCGTCCCGGCACGCCAGCACCTGGGCTCAAAGGCCGCCCGCATCCCTGCACCTCGAGCGCAGCGAGGGCCGCGCACGCAGTCAGAGTGCGGCAGCGACGGCCGGTCGTTGTGCAGCATACGCAACCCGCGGTCGCAGTTTACTGAGGCCTTGTCTACCTGCGAGGGTTTCGCCGCTGTCTTGGTAACCTCCGCTATTGCATTAATATCACAAATAAGCTGAGAGGAAAATGAGCTGCGTTCCTCAAACAAAATCTAGCCTTTGTATTCAATGTGGACACAACCATGATGTATTCCATAGCACTTGCATATGAATCGTTTAGACGCGCATTTTCAGTTATACATAGGTTTTGGATTGAAGCTGTAATACAATGGTAAAAATTAGCTCGTGTTTTGACGCCCATCATTATAGAATCTCGCTTGCGCCACCAAGCGAGTTCATAACACTCATCGGTTAAATGAAATATTTGCAATTCATTTAAAATAATAACACTAAAATCTTTTGTGGTACCATTTCTTCAGTAGAAAAATTCATGAAAGCATGTAAGAAGCAAGTCTTGTGGCTAGGTTTTACGATTGAATCGAATTACGATACATGTATAGGTGTGCGTGCTAGGAACACCCATGTCTTTACGTCCAGGTATGAAGCATAAAAGTTTTACGGGCACTGAGCACGTGAAGCGTTCTTTATAACAAATGAAAGCACGTCCCCTTGAAGTCATGATACATAAGGGAGCACCAGATGAATGCGAAGCACAAACATTAGGTGATTTGGGAGACACCGCGGAGAAGAGCAGCCATAATTGAGCCCTTATTTTGCTGAGGGAGCAAAGAGGACAGGTGCGACAGGGCCGCTTTAGGAGATCTCCTTCACTTACACAAGACGCAAAAAGATAACCTTGGTCCAATAAGGGAGTCGTAAAGCGACCTGCTCTTCATTGCAATGACCGCCTGAGAGTCTAATTGAATGCTCTTCAGTTGGGATACACATGTGACCCCAAATACGTCAGACAAGGAAGCCATTCTATCTTTAAATCAAACTCATCAACATAATGCATTGTTGCAGTTTCGCATCGGGCCTAAATTTGACACGAAAATGCCTTCTTTATAGTGATGGATGATAGAAATTGCAACTTCAAATAAGAGGAGATTAGGCGGGTTCACATATTAGTGAGAACTACAGATATACATTCAGGTCCAATAGTGGGAAACGGCAAGAATAATATGGCTTTAAGCTTTGATTAAAACGTTTCCCTAATGAAACTTTAAGATATTTTAACATAAGTTACCACAAAAGCGGAAAATTAGATAATGTTGGCGATGAAACGACAGTTGATATAAATGAGTATCTTCACTCCCACAGAGTTCTGAAGGAAGAACATTATAGCGTTCATGAAAATTACTGGACGAAGCCGCATTATTAGAACTGAGTGCATGGTACTCATTAGTAGGTTAACACACTAGCAGATAATTTAACAAAGAGAAAAGCAGACCTTCTGTGAAGCAGCATGGTCGCAGGGGTACCCAAACGGCCGAGGGCTCGGGAGAAGGATTGGAGGAGAGAGAGAGCGAGGGTCATACGAGGGGACGGAAGAGCTAGACAACAAGACCCTAAATCCATCGCAAGCTCGCGACCAGCCCCAAATTTATGTCCTCTTGAGCGCCACTTCAATGGCATTAATTTCACAAGGGCTGAAGCAGCGAGGCTGCCTAATTACGAGCGGCCAGCGGGCACCGCTGACGCAGGCTAGCAAGGCCACGGCTTTGCGCGCTTGGGAATCGTGTTGGCGTAATGACGGTAACTCGTGAGAACACGAGTCGCCATAGCAAGTTTTTAAAGAGCAGTACCGAAAAAAATCGTTGATATGTGGTTTATACAGCATTTTGAGTTCCGAAAGGTGCTCTTAAAATCTGACACACCTGAAGAACAATGTAGCAAATTAACTATAATTATGCTGTCCAGCTAGAAACTTAAATACAAATTGAAGGGAGTTCATTGAGCTAGGTGCACCACAAATTATCGCTGTTACATGATACCGTGGTGTTATACGAGTAAAGATTTAAACACTAACAAATTTCTAGTTTTTTCAGTCGAAAGCTCATTTCATTTGCTATACGTTGTGTATGACTCTTGGGCATTGAATAAATTTAATGTATTACGTCAACGTTAAAAATTCGTTGCTTTGGATTCTAAAATTAAAGTTTTTAAAATGTTTCGTAAACTCATGAGTACAAGAGCATTTTGTCGACATGGAATGATTTATTATTCTCCTAAGAGAAGCACCATTGGTGTGTAGGAGCAAAGGAGCCCAAGCTGCGACTTCAAACATCATCAATACACCGACACTTGGCACACAAGGAATAGTAACTACACATTATGTTTCATGCTCACAAATGATAAGAAATCCACACATTCACTGAATATAACGACGTGGTGAACATAACACGCAATTAGTTTACCTAAATCGCGGATGAAACCATGTGTTATCATAATTGTGCTATTTATTGGTATAAATAGCACAGAAGAGGTACCAGTCTTTTTCTACAACTACTTCCGTTATGAGTAATAATCATGATCATATGTCCGTAAAGCATCAACAAGAATCAGAGATTCTTTAATTGACCTTCACAACTTAAAAAAAGGCCACAGAGCAAATTCAAGTATTAAACTATCAGTTTCATACACGACAGCGTCGTCTGTAAAATTCGATAGCGGCAGTCAACTTCTGCCAATCATTTCAGACTCAAAAGACACATCAAATTTTACTGTTTGGTTTTAACCCCACAGAGCCCGAATTATTTTTGAAATGCGAGTTCCACATAGCTTTGTGCGAAACAAAAATAGCAACAGTTTTATGAAACGAGACCGTATGGTACCACTGGTTCTCATGGAAATGAAGAAATTTAATTTCCACAAAGGCATGGAAAGCGTATTACTCTAAGTTAAAAATCCAAAATCATATTTTATTACCGCCTTCAATTGTTCTTAATGAAGAACATACAGGAGCAATTACAAGTAGCCTCTCCAGCAGAGAGCATCAAGCAAAAAAAATACCCTCATGAGCAAATTTAGCTAAAATAGTAGCACTAAAATACCAAGATCTACTCCCACTGAGATGGGCCACTCCCAATTGGTTATATTACAGTCCTACTTTCGCATCGCGGAGGCGAAAGCCGAGCGACTTTGGAGAAGGCAGTGGAAAATGCTTCGCAAGCGTCCGATAACGAGGTGTCACTGAGACAGCCCTGGCACTTCCGATAGATAGGATCGGGCGGTGGCCGGCAATGACAGTGCTGTGAGGAGCGTGACAGCGGTAATGACAGCGCTACTGCCAGCCCTTAATGGATTCGCGTCGATGCCGCGCCGGCCTCCTCATCCTCCTCGCCGATCGTGCCGTTTGCAAAAGGTGGGCCCGCGTTAAATGGCCTGCACCGTGTGATTACAGTGCGGCGATCGACCGACATCTTACTCCGTACGACATCACGGTTGTGAAGTTCACAAAAAGTGAGCCTATGTTAGCAGCCACAGCAGCTTTCTCTCACGCGTGTAACCGCCTAACACCCCGATGAACTATATCACAATACACCAAGTGAAAGTTAAAAAATATTGTGATAGTCAAATAAAAGTGATAAGCAATTCAACACTGAAAAAACAAAAAAGTAAGGTTCAAGCCATCATCACTCAACAGCACATGACAACATTCACAGAAAATAGACCATGAACTTATGAAGCCATTGTTCCTCCGCAACAGCTTGGCACACTGACTACCTAATGGTACATGTATAGCAGTACTCACCATTCTGAATATTTCTGGGACATAGTGGCGCCAAAAGCCCCAAACACTTGCTGGGACTGTCCCTGACTACTGAGAAGTGATGCATAATGAGCCCACTACACATGTGATGCAAAGTTTCTCTTGTTTATGATGTGTACCACACGCATACCATGTAGAAAAATTGGCCCTCAGCAGCGTTTGCGCTGAATAATTGACATTTTTGCGTAAATAATCAACGTGTTCATCCGTTGTCCTTCTATCATTGGGACGGTGCACAAAAAAAAAAAACTGAGTGCGTTGCTGGCACCAGGTTTTGATGATGTGCATTGTCAGGAGATCCAAGTCAATGCTGATGGTCATACTAGGTTGGTCAGGCATCGACGAACCTCCTAGTGGGCCATATAGAAGACCGTTTACTAATCTACTAAAGTAATATTGCAGATAGACAGTGAACACGTTTCATTGCCTCACAAACACGTTTTTAATTACAGTCACCGTGTTATTCTCACAGCTGTGCTGTACACTGATTGAGACATACGCATTGCGCTAGTGCACTATTCACACTTCATGCACGACTCCAATTAAAAACACGGTAAATGAAATCGTTTCAAGAAGAAATGCACTAGTTCCCGTTATCTTTCAATACATGACATCAGCAAGATTTGAATTTGCATCCATCTAAAATACTACAGATTAAAAGTTTATGTTTTCATTTTCAATTCCTTTTCATGATTTATTACTTCCTTAACATAAATGCGTTGCGTCACATTTACGATCAACCATACGCGTATGCAAGTACACAAAAATGCAAACAATAGCAAAGTCGAAATACACACGTATGAGCGTACAGTGAAGTAAGCACGTCAAGCAAACGTCGATGGCGCTCGTATGTAGCACGAGCACTGCCCATCTAACAAGGTGAGTAATATCTCAGCAACAGTAATTAACTTATTTCCCCGGTTTTCAAGTCAGACGTTTGGAAACACTGGCAAATAATTGTTGTAAGTTTCAGTAAAATATTCATCAGACTGATTTGGCGAGAAGAGCAGCATGTCAAGACTGTCTCGCATCCGTATGTCTAGCTCACCGAGCAATGGTAGGAAGAAATCGTTTACTCTTGTCATCATAACGGTATCAATATTAATTCTCTGACTTCCTTCCTCAAACTTCATTCACGAAACATAAAGATAATGGTGAATGTGTTTAAAAAAGAAGGAGCAGTGGCAAGGAAAACTCGATCAGGAGGTCATAATAACAAGAGGGATCATCGTTTCAAGCTGGAGCTGAAGAGATCAATCAGAAGAGCTCCAACTCCATCCATAAGACGCTGGGCGCATGAGAGCGGAGTTTCAGCTATATCAGTCCAAAGAGCGATAAAAGATCACTCGAAAAATGACATCGTACCGAGACCCGCGAGGCGCCTTGTTACTCCACCACTCAAACTTAGATAGCTCGAGCGGGATGAGATCATCTGGAATGTAAAGAAAAATGATCCCACCGTAATCATTTACTAAAACCTATAGAATTTCATGCATAACGCACTAAGAAACAGCCATAACAGCTATATTATAGCGAGAAATGTTTACGTGAAAGAAAAAGTGACTTCCATTTATGATCAATTCCGTCACGAATTCTTTCTTCTAAGTTTACAGAGCAGATCCATATTCTTCCCGCTCAAAGCAATACCCAACTCTAATAGGGAAACATCAGATAATTCCATTAAAATGTCTTTCACCACTTCACAAATTTAACTGTTCAAAGACTAATTTAACGCTCGAACGATATTGCTCTCACGCTCGGTATATTTCGGATTTCTATCCAATTTATGAAACAAATGAGCCGGTACAACGTAGCGCGTGCACTTATTTCAGCATCATATTCTGATTCGTCTAAATGGATGGCGATCAAAATGAAATGGGTTTATTTTATACAATAATCTCATTTGACCCAAAGAAAGGATAGGTCTCAGCGTGTGTTGAAGTACAAAAGAAGCCTATAAGGTAACTATAAAGTTAAAGAAAAAAAAAATTGATGGAAATATTGACTTCGTTAACAGCACTGCATTTTTCCGTAACTTTTCAAAACATTTATTCATAAAACGACTGCAAGCGTTAACACCTGAAATTTTAGTCCTTCCATTAAGGCAGAAACTACAAATACAAATTCCACGTTCATTAGATCTACAGTATAAAGCTGGAAAAAAGCTACGCTCGTGGATGACACGTCAATTCCTCATTGACAAGTATACTCGCATACGCCTAGTTCCAAAAATTTAATATAAAATCGATTTCTCCCAATTGTGTTGCACGTCACCTAGCCTTAATAAACGATCCCTTATTTTAGAATGAGACATGCTAGTACATGCAATTTCGTCGTTCGCGATACCTCAGTTATCAAATGTTTACAGACATATCTAGTTTGAATACGATGGTAACAGACTTCACTGCGGACTCACGCCAATGCTTACTTTACCATGGCCAAATGTAGCTGCTGTGGTCACACCATACCTGAAAAGAAAATACAAATTGTAAACAAAGTTACTCTAACATCAAAATCTTGCATCCTCTTAAATTTCAAACTGATCAGAGAAAATGAAAATATTAAATTCATTTCAGACCACTAATGCCTCAGCAGAATGTACGATTTACTAGAATTGATCGACGCGTGAAGAAATCCACGCATAATCACATACTTAGAAAATTTCGTTGGCACACAAGAGGGCAATGCAACAATTTCATAGATAATATTATAGCTCGGTTATTGAGCGTGAAAGAAAAATCATTCTGAGGAGCGAAGATTTTATTTCCTCTACGACACTGGTGGGAATCCGCGGGACTGCAGTATAAATTTCATAAACTACAACTTAAATAAGTAGCAACAAAGCAGAAGTCGAGTGCGTCTCTATCACCTTTCAGCCAGCACTCTGTTTCCCGAAAGCTTCGCCAGTACAAAATGCCGCCCTCTCCAAGCTCCTGAATTGTATCGAAAGAGGCCCTAAAATCACGTCCTCGAGAGCGTATAAACAAAGCCACAAGGCGAAATCGCAGCTTCTAGTTTAGTATTAATGAGTGGCAGAGCAGAGCAAAGTTGGTCCAATAGAAGAGCTCGGCATTAGTTATATAGAGGCGGCAGAAGCTGCAATGCTCGAAGTGCTGCTTTAATGTTGCACGATGTGAAGAACTCAGCCAAGCAACAAGGCACAAAAGTGTCTTCGAGAGAAAACACGGCTATGATGTTTCACTGAAAGCTCCTCGAAATAGACCTGTATATTCTTCGGAACATTTTTATTGGGTCGTGGAATTGTAGTCAATACTCAAGCATATCTCGATTAGGAAAATCCCCATTATTAGAAACGTGTTATGCTGCCAAAGGGAAGCTATTAGTGTCGTCATAAAAAGCAAATGCATACTCTTACGACTAAGATAACAGACTAAAAACAATGGGCAGATTAATACCTACCAATACTTTGAATAGTCAACTACTTTCAAGATTCTTCTAATATACAACAGTGCGAATCATATAACGAAGAATAACAACTTCTTAAAAAAAAATTATTCGACATCAGTAGCTCCCCGGTACAATTCCTTTAAAGTTCGTTTGACACTACTTACATCAACACACAAAACGAGGGAAAAGTCCTCATGGAATGACTACATCAAATGGTCAGTATAAAACAAGGTTAGAGGGATCCTTGCGAACAAAGCATATGAGACAAGAGCAGAAACCCGCACGTTGGGGTCGCGAGCACAAGTCTTGCGTCGCGGGTAATTGGAGCGAGTTCACACCACCAGACTTTTACGGCATCTTGGGGGCTCCGAGTAACCGATTGTATTATTGTTCAGCTGACAGTCGACCGAGAGTAAGGCGCGCCCGTACATACTATAATAAGGCTAATGCGCCAATGCCTGGGGAGGCTACTAAGATTTTTATGAACCCTCAGGAGAGCTCTTGGGAGAGGGCGCTAGCACACACACGTACTTTAAATCTAGCTGCAGTGTATTGAGACACATGGTATATCTTCGCTAATGCGCAGAGAACTTCGCATGAGCTTCTATAACGGATTATCTTTTCATTCTATTTCAGAAACATGAGAAGGCATTAAAACTTTTTTTCACATTGCATGTTACTGTATCACTCTCAAAATTTCTTCGCTACCAAACTTTGAAAAGTAAAACAGGCAGTCACATTCGGAAAACATGATTACTCACACTACAAAACTTTAAGCGACGATTAACGGTATGTAAATTTAAACGTTTCTTTAAAAAATCTTCTGCAATCTCCAATCGGTTGAAATTTCACGATGGTAAGTAACTTTGGAACTGAATAAATAAATGCAAATTAGAGTTACGCGACACCAATGCACCAAAATGAACTCTGAAACTATTTATGAAGCTCGGAGCTTACTTCAAATTAGGTACTTACTCTACTCAGAAATTGGTAAAGGAGCAATAGGAAAAATTGGAATGTGCAGCTGATGTTTTCATCGCGTGATCACAGGTAACTTATTGCTGCAGCCCCACAGCGCTTGCTGAAATGTCAAATTACGACCGAGGAACATTTTGACTGCAGTTGAGAGAACAAATTAAGAAAGAAAACTTAAGAGCAAGACATGCTTCAAGGTATGTTGAGATATTACTGCATGTTACGTCGATGATTTACAGGAGAAGTAAAGACTTTCGCTCCTATGTAAAGAATTCTCCAACAAAAAGACTTTTACATAATTATGTCCTTGCGTAATATTTTATTCTAAGGCCAACAATCTGCGCATGTAATTCAATGCTTTTGAGCATATCATGAGAGGATTTCTAACGAGTATTTCCATAGAAACAAAATGTTCACCACGGAATAAATACAAATAACTAATCGCACCCAGAAATGAAGATAAATTGCGTCCATTCAAGCACTGCCGCCATTTCCACACACAAAGGGTGTTATTGCACAGTAATAAAAGGAGTACAAGTCACTTTTCATAGAAATTTTCCTTAAAGAGCTCAAATTACATTACCGTGACATTTTGATTGATTGCTGCAAACATATTCAACATCGACATAAATGCTGAAGACTTGTAGTATTAACATTCACATATTGACATACTGAAGGCATATTGCACACGCACGCATCAGTGTCCACTCAGATTGTTTTGATTAAAGGAGGCAGGAAGCACCGCAGCGAGACAACAAATAGAAGCATGAAGTTGATACGTGAAGTACCAAATACACTGATGCAAAAGTTCTTGCACAACGACATCCCACACAAGAAAGACAAGCGCTCGAGAAAAAATAACGTTCACCTGATATCAAAGTTGAACTCCAAACAACCTTCTGGAAAGTGTTTAACAGACCTCTGCGGTGAGCGGCTAGCGGTACAGCAAAGAGCGCGCTAATTTACTCGGCAGGTGCACTGATGAGGACAGGCATTGTCAGCATACATCCCGAGTGGAGCAAAGAAATCTTCCATACAACGGTCGCTGTAATGTACTACTCGCCAGCGCACTCTTCTGAGGGGATTTCTGGCCTAAATGACTTCACTGCACAAGAGAGCTGTAGAAAAAGTTTGTCAACGAGTTGGAGCTTTTGAAACTAATAAAGAATTTGTCCGCTTTTCAATACGAATCCAGGAGAACAACAATACATTGCAGCGACAATAAAATACAGTTAGTGAGAGCACCCACCAAAAGCAAGGAAGCTCAGCAATCGAGAAGACAAGGATGAGGTGCTTATCAAGAGCACATAAATCGGAGCCCAAGTGAGAGCTAGGAGAGCGAGCCCAGAGGGAGCGTGCGGCACGCTGCAGCCTCACCCGCACAGCGTCTCAGGAGGTGACGAGTTAAGTAAGTCACGAGCAGGTGCGTCCTACACAACACAGCCAGTGCCACCAAGTACCTCATTTGATGTCCTAATCGTGTTTTACTGAGCCATAGCCACCGACAAAATCTTCAAATGAATAGAATTAGACGTTTTTAGGGGCGAGCACACACCCAGAAAATGGTCAATCAAGGGTCATAAAATGAGCCATGAAAGAAGACGCCACAAATTAAGGCCACTTCTGCGGTGCTCGTGACGGCGTCATTGACACCACCGAACACTGCCTAATTCACGCCTGACGCCCTCACAACGTACAATTAACGCAAATAAATCTACGCTCAAATGGCTCAGAAATATTGATGGAATTATGACTTGGGAGAGGACAGTTCCTGGACCACAGACAGAGAATGGCCGACCAGAGGCACTCCAGATCGAAGGAGAGAAGGGGTTCGAATTCTGGAAGTGAGAGCGCGGCAAGCATCTGAAGACCAGCGATGCCTGGCGGAGCGAGACGAGGCGCTGAGCCTTGAATGATGGATGGGCGCATGCGAACCTCCAACTAATTGCGCCGATCATCAGGTGCGCTTGCCGTAACGACAGTGCTGCAAAAATTGCAAGCAACTTCAAGTCAAATCCAACTGAGCGACAATTGAACCCTTCGTCGCATTTGCAATAAAGCCTAATTCATCGACTTTATAGCAGAATATGCATTTCACCGGAAGCCTTGCAATGAAAAAAAATTCGACCGATGAATTATTAGCTAACCCCTAAAAAGATTGAGACAAATGATTTTGCGTCCATAACACTCTACTTTCACGAAATACTTCGAAGCGGTAGTTATAGCAAAGGATTACTTCAGAGAAAGTATAAATAATGAAGAGCATTTACATACAATTTCAAGTCATTTCCTCGACATCGATCACGGAGCGATAATCGCCAGATGAAGACTCGGCAGCGTCGTCAGTACAGAGCTCTCTCTAGTCGCCGATCATTCAGGAATAATAGCTCGAAATCATAGAACTGTTACCACTTGAGTTGCAGACTTATGCATAATGAGTGACAATATACACTTGGAACACAGAGCATATTTGTGACGAGGCCAGCACGGGGTCTGATAGGTGGGAGACCAGCAGGCGAATCCAGCGGAGGTCATACTTCAAAATTGAGATCCAGTTTTGTGTACGAGGAGCAAAACAAAAGTTACGAGGTGTCATAAACAAGGAGCGACGCACGCTCCGCTGCACAATGTGATGGACGTGCAGGGGCTTCTGGACGCAGGTGATGTTACTTGTAATTTCAGGTGAGCAGTGAGGGTGTTGCGTACTGCGCCACCGCCACTTAGCGGCTCCTGCCGTTGTAGCAAATGCGTTACTCTAGGAAATATTTCATGGTATATTATCAGGAGCTCTTGCGCAGAGAAAGTCCCTTACAACGGGGGACTACCCATGATTTTGATCATCTTGTATGTCCCAAAAGTTAGCAAGGGCCAGAAACTTGAAGTCAAATTGCGGTAAAATCGGTAATGATATTGTAGTAATTGACGTCAATATTCATGTCTGAAAATTAATTATAATAATGACACACTACCCACAATGAATTCATCATCTCTTGGAAATCTGCAAACTTCGCTATAATAACAAACGCATGATTCATATTTTAGGATACTAACACATTACGAGGAAAAGAGAAACACAGTACAAAGTTTGAGCCGTAAAATTATATAAAAGGAACTGAAGTGCAGAGCAAAACATTCTCAATTAATATCAGCGTAAGTTGAAAATGAAACATGAAAAAAAAAAATATATCAGCTTACTCCAGTAAAGAGCGAAAGAAAGATCATCCTTCAAAGGAGGCGAACTTAAAATTGAAATGAACAGTTTACCTACGATTAAATTTTTTTTAACACAATTAAAAACATACTAAGTCAAACAAGACAGTTTTTCTAAGTGCTACCAGACGTGATAAGATGATTCCAGTCAGTCTAGCGGATGTCATCACAATGACATCCGAATGCACTGCAGCGTATCTACTAAGACCAAATTAAATCGAAATGCATGGATCGAATAATGAGACCCCTCAAAATACTAAGATTACTTAACAAATTCCAGACAGGAGAAACAGCCGCATAAATATGGAATCGTTCACACGGCACTACAATGCAAACTATTGTAAGGCATTTAAACCCGTCGAATGACCTGAAGTCACCTTGAAAACACAAAGAATTTTCACACTGACTTAGTTCTGCAAAGTCAACATCACCTTTTCATTTACAGATCCAGTTTGTAGTAAAATCCAAGCTTACTCTCCCGAACAAGGCGAACACACTCTTTTTGTACGTAAAAAGAGTTAATGTGAGCATAGAACTCACATATAATTTATACATATGCATGACATAGATGGTTTGAAATGATTTTAAGATGGAAATAAAATATTGAGGCTCATTCTAGACTCCATACGAATGTCGGCTAACACATAGTTACAGAACCTGTACAAACCTGGACCTTTCTTTTCTCAAGTTTGAAATTATATCACGCAGCAATACAATACATTGATCATACTAGTTTCACAGGTCCAATGGCTGCAGAATGAGCATTGCTGATCGCATCAGGAAACATCTTCGGATCATTTTTGTTCAAAACCTACCGGAAGTTTCAGTAAGAAGGGCAACGAAAACTTAGAACAAAACACGCTTTGAAAATGTTGAAGTGATACAAATGTTCTAGCTACAACTATTATGAAAGCAGTCAAGAAACCTTTCATACTTCAAATTTTGGAAAAAGTTTCAAAACCTCAATTGACTAGGTTCTTCAGTTACAGAGAGTGGAGAAAAAAATTCCTTGTCACTTTACAGCAGAGCCAATCTCACTCGTGTGGTCTAAGCAATGTTTAAGAAAATTGCTTATTAAAAATACTGTCGAAATAGATGTAGAATAAATCATGATATATGTTCTAAAAATTCTAACCGTGTACCTACCAAAAAAACAAATTTCTTCATTCCAAAATCACACATAAAGATCAGAAACAGTTAAACGGCTCGTCGAACCGTAAAAAGCATCAACGGGGAATGTAGATCAATAAGCGACTCAGCATCAGTGACAACAACACATCACCAAAGAGGAAAGTTGAAGGAAGAACGGACGTTCGGGCGGGCAGTCGCGAAACGGCCGCACCGTAGTGCCATATCGGGCCTGTATGGGCGCTCTTCGTATTGGCGCTGTGCCAAACCAAGCAACGGCGGTGGTAACTCTCGCGCAAGCGACTCCCGCCAATCATGCTCCGCAAACACCGGCAGCACATTCGTACCACCGAAAAACAGCGTGTGTGATCCATGCAAACAAGCAAAAACAGAATTGTGTGAGTGAAAAACTCTAATTTTAGAGGTACATTCTCGGTGCTAAGCAGCGCCTTCCTTGTCTTTATGAAGCTAGTTCGCGTAAATGAGCACGAGAGCTGAATTCTCTTTTCATTTCGAGATAAACGACTATCAAGCTTCCATAGGATTCAATTCATCATTCAATTTGAATCAAAAAATAAAAGTTTGTACTGAAGTTACGTCAATTCGCAAAATCCAGCCGACTCCCTTGCTATAATCCATACAGAGAGGCGCGTCAATAGACAACCCTGAGCTGAGCAATTGGAGCTCTGATGCAGGAAAGCGGCTGATGCAGATTGACAGACTTTTATTGAAGCTCTTATCTCATTTGGTGCGCAAGATAAGGGACTGTCACTCAGCATACAATGCACACTTCAATAGCTCCGCTAAACGACCGCTTAAGGCCGATGTTAAGAGCTGCCAACGCAAATAAATGCTCGATCGACGTGCAGCTCTGACGTTGTCTGTACATCCACATGCAGGCCAAAGAAATGTGTGACGTAGGTGCATGCAAGGTCTCTCGATTGATGTCACGTTTCGCAGGGAGACGGTAACATAAAAATTGAGACTTTATTACAAAAACATGAAGAACAAATGTTTTTACGTTTATCTTAAGCAGAACGAAAGAACAACCAACATCGAAGGCCAAATTTAAAGGGAAAGCAACATAAAAATTGCTATGTAACTTTCTAAACAAATTAAAGTGTTGTTAATTAAGGGTGCCTAGTCGAAACAGAACCAACATGTGACAGATGCCTCTGCTGATGCTTCCGGAACGTAGGTTGACGAGCGAGGTCGTCAGATGTCACGTGCTTTCATGCACCAATGGACAAGCTTTAAGACAAGCGGGATAGGCAGCCGATTCCGGCGGGGTTGCAGAAGAGGTCAATCAAACGTACTTAGGATACTTCAGGTTATGCTCTTATCCCGACGACAGGTGAAAGAGGCTCCTTCATCGGAACTAATTGATTGCAACCAGCGATGTCGGACAAATCGCCATTGCACAAATCGGTCAATAACCACAAGTATTTTAACACGAGTCTTTGCACCTACAGTAAAATGATGCGAATCAAGTGATTGAAAGAGGATCAAACAATGAGAGGGAATTAGGTACACTCAAATTACATAATGCAGTATCACTGATACGCTGAAGAACAAGCATTGAAAGTACGAGTGAAGGCTTCATAAATAAGCGCATCAGAGCCAGGAGATGAAGTCTGCAGCGGTACATGAGATTTAGAGAGTCGTAGTCAAAAGTTGATATGCACGCAAACAAAAGGTGAAGCATAAATGCGCTCCAATTCTATTTCGAAACAATAGAACAGAATTAAAAATACAATAGCATACTTATTATTTATTAAAAGACTGAGAAACTCAAGCCCCGTCCTAATAATCAGTAAGCCCAAATATATTATCTAGTAAACAGTAAAACTTCAGTAATAAAAGCCGTACGATCCATTTTGGCGTCACTTTTCAGGGTGATTCGTTACGACTGAGCACAGAAACGCTATTTCAAGTGCAAGTCTCGCAGATGGGGAATATAGGGGAGCAGAGGGCACGGAACCGACGTGAGAGCGGGGGGCGACAGCGCAGGCTGACGAGACACCCAGGTAAGTTCAGGAGTGAGAGCACTGCCCTAATGCGTGGTCATTGTTGACGATTTACGAGCTCGGCCCATCATTTGAGAAATTGCAACGCTCTCGAGCCCAGCTATAACTTACCGCACTTCCCATGGGTAAGTTATGAAAAATTACAAAAAAAAGAACAAGACAAGAAGATCTGTGTGGAGAAATATTTAGGGATTCAACATACAAGGATAAGTAATGGGAAAATATACCTTCATTTCATTATCGAGAGAGAATAATTTTGGAAAACCGTTGACAATAAAGGTATAGATTTGTACCTCTAATAAAGGTACCTCTAAGTGTCAAGATGTTTAATTAAAATAATCTACGCAGCAATCTAAAAAAACAATAAAAAATTTGCTCATGCGAATAAGAATTTCTCTGCTGTTAAGTGACGCAGCCGTACAACACTCGTAAAACTCTCGCTTACTAAAAGAGGTAACTTCACGTGTATCATAAGAATTTGATCCCGACAGAAGCATCTACGCACCCTTAGCGTAACTGTTCGAACGCGAATGCGGCTAGTTAACACTTTAAGTGCAGTTCTCCACACAGGTAAAATTTCATGTTGGCAATTATTTCCGTTGCGGATGTAAAAATGAAGGATTTTGTTTTCACAAATTTGGTTAGGCTATTCATTTTCCTTCTAATCTAAACTAGCTTATTCAAATAATGAACACAAATTTCATGAACACTTACAAATTTGTATTCCTATGTGTTGGCCCTTTGGTTACGTTAGGTTAGGTTAGATGATCGCGTGACCACATATGGCACACGTCGCGCTTAAAGTGTTAAGTAACAGAGGGACACGCATGTGCCAACGCGGAAATTACACATGCACAGTGCACTGGAAAATCCACGTAACTAGCACGTGGCAATTACAGGTTTGTGAGAAACATTGCACACGTCAAGCTACGAAGCTCTCGAGGTATTTAATCCCCTCCGTACCTATGCTCTTCTAAATATATTTATGCCATTCAAGATCGAGCAATATGTAAGACGAAAATGGCTTTATGATTTGTCTTTTGCAATGCAGACATAAGTGCACCCTTTCGCTTTCATAAATCCTGACATCAAAGAAAAGAGAAACAAAACAGCACACCATAGCAAGAACATAACTTTCTCTAATCTAAAAATATAACGACTCAAGTCGATAACAAACATGTTTACCACATTCAACAGTAATGTGATGGCAGTAGAAATTGTTTATATTAATGTCAGAAGAATGATCCGGAGAAACCTCTACAGAACTTTGATTGGTGACATATAACAAGGCTACTCTAAGACATAACACACAAAAAAGAAAATATATATACTTGACAACTGCAGTATAAGAAATGGGTAAAGAGTACGGACCATAGAATTGAACATGCATTTATCTTGGAAATAAGTCAATCTGCAGTAAAAACCTCGGAGTTCAAAATCTGCAAAATACGAAAATGAAACAGGTCATACTCTGGAATACATGAAAAACAATATTTTACGGTCATAAATCGGACGCACCAAAAGGTATGAAACGACAACAACTCTCCACGTGTAATAAAACCTAGATATACTAGACCCCAAATTTCCGACAAACTAAAGAAGCAATACTACAATTCAATTCTCAGTACCACTGTATCAAGACCACGACAGAGAAATGAGAACTTACTTTTAAGACGAACAAGGCACGCTCATACATCGTGAACAAAGCTAGCGAGAGTAGGTGCGTACGACCCCGAATTCCTGAATGCTTCGAAAAAATATGAAGATGCGGTCAGCTGTAGCGCAACATGGAAGTGTGTGCTGTGATCAATAAACTGAAGCGAGCAGGGCGGGGGTGGCGGAGCAGCAGCAGCTGATCGCTCTGAAGAATGTCATCAATCACGGGAGTGCAGTCG
>VOMN01084338.1:0-38211 GCA_014899125.1 Orchestia grillus
ATATCTGATTTTGCATCTCCGATTACTACGAATTGTTTACGGGTAGGCTATGGTTACACATATGTGCACAGTCGTGCCAATCTTTAAGCCAAGCGCGCGTAATCTGGACTTCATGTATGTTCAGGATCATTGTCTTGCTGGAACTCCCATTCATTTCTCACGTTTAGTTTCTGCACTGTTTTGTTTCAATTTTGCTTTGTTTTCTGAATACAACAATTTATTTTAGTTTTCTGACGTTATAGTTTTGCATTGGTAGCGTGGTGGTCTTGTAACAGAAAGGACCTAAGTTCGATACTCGGCTCAGGAAGGCATTTTCACGTGACTGCGGAGTACTTCTCTCGGAAAAGGAAGTTTAAGCCACACATTCCTCACATCCCCCACCACATCAGTAGTTGTAAGGCATTTAACACCCAACGGTTAAACGTGTTGGAATTAATAAAGGCTATTTTTTTCTTTCATCTTTTGAGAACTTTTTCCCTTCCCAATAGGATGCTTTTCCATAACACTTAAAAGGGTACCTTGAAAAGTTTCATCTCTCACCGTCGTACAGCTGCAGCAAATCATTATGCTAACTTATTACGAAAACCTTTTTCGTTTTCTCAATATAAGCACCATTGCACAATCTATTTATAATATCAAATGACTTTTGTTTCTGAGGCAGGCCGTGCCATGTCAGCCTGTCGTGTGCGAGGGAGGGGATCATGCCTTGACTGCCTTTGACCTCATTTCCCCCCTCCACCCTCAGAGCCCACAGCGCTTCTTGTTCTAAAACAGGCCTTGTTGTACCCTCATGCATGTTGCCGTGCGCTGTCATGCTGGGAGCTCATTATGACACTGGTCTGTGTTGTGCTCACTGCAGCACTTTCACCATCATTCAGGTCGCTATGCGTCAATATGCGTACTGCTTATAATTTTATTGTACATTTATTGCATGCTCTCTGGTATCATAATTCTTTCAATGCGCAGTCACTTATGATGCTTACGGTTATGAGATATTCTTGCATGGATAAGGACACTTTTCTTATAATACCATCTATTTCGCTCACTTTCACTGTCGTTTTTGGTCTACTGCGCTAAAAGTTTTGTTACATACAGGACGAACTTCCATGATTTTGTACTAATTTTAACGAACTCCCGGTTTAGTTTCTTAAAGTTTATTCGCCTCGGATAAAACGACACGAAAGAACAGCATATCTAACTTATTAAAAGCGCATAAAAAGATGTTACCGTATCTTCATTAAACAAAATAGCAGCTTATATATATCGTGCGCCAGGTGTCACTACAACGAAGAATTGAACTATAACATTAGACGTGCCTCAATGATATACTCTTGAATAGGAATGCGAATTTAGGCAATTCACGCTACCTGTTGTATCTATGTTTAATTTTTTCTCGCCAAATTTTGAGATGAGTGAAAACTTTTGCCGCCCTACACATACCTGTGAGTGAAATGGCATGGAAGTTAAAATGATGAAACAATCTTTACACAATTATTGTAAATCAGACAGGGGCCAGTAAAACACGATTTTAAATAGTAATCACCCTATCAATGGCTTTCATTAAACACAGTTTCCTTCATTTGTTCAATGTTTGTTCATTAACGTGGTTTTGATAATGAAGAGAGAAAACCCAACGTATTCATATACGTAAATTTCGTGTGTCCTGTATTCAACGGTATATATTTTTCCTTTGTAAAATCCCACTTGCTATCTCTCTAGTTCATCAAAGCCAAAAGCCTGTTGTGCGGTTCATTAACATAGTCTAAATCGTTGTAAACAAATTAATCAAGATGTGAAGTAGGAATATTCAGAACTATACAATGCCAATTTATAGCAAGTTATACACAAAAAATGTGTTATTAATAATTGCATTGGGAATTTTAGCCATATTTTGTATAATGGCTAAATATTTTCCTTGGTTGAGAAAAGTTCATCTAGAGGAGCATATTCATAAACAATCTCACTAAAATTCATTGACAAATTTCCCTAGAGTATTCACTGAACTCTCCTAAATCTTTCTATTTATTCTTAGGTTGTGAATAGAACGTGGCATTAAGTGGAACTGAAAAAAATAAAATCTTGATTAAGCTTTGAAACGCTTGTCTTCTCTAAAACATACTCGAATAATCACTAAATCGATTTCTAAAGCAATGAGAATGTATGAATGTATATTTTTACAGGAAGAGTCCTCCTAGTAAGCATGTGACCAAATTGTGCACGATAATGATTTCGTGATCAGAAATATCTTCAGAATTGTTATCACATAAAATGTAATGGTTTCTAAAAATTATAACCGAGTTACACTTTGAAGAAACAAATGTCGGTGGTCGAGTTGATTTAGGAAACAGACAACCTATGCAAAACGATCTTTCAAAAAATATCATTTTCGTGGAAGCTTGACACTCGATCTATAGTTCTAATAGCCCAAAAATGAAATTAAGGGAATCTTTATAGGGCACAGGCCCAGCAACAGCATTCCGCTCTATCTATGGGCCGCCGACCAGATTCGCCAGAGGAGAATAAAAATATCGGGCAACAGATGGAGCTCTGTGATATTTGGGACGGTGTTGCCACCGAAATATTACCTGTAGAACATGATCCCAGCTTCAGTATTTTTTGCAGTCGGACACTGCAGCATTGTTAGCGTCATGCCCAGGGGATTAAAAGGGGTCTATTTCGACAAATTTTTTGACACAATTTAGACAGATGGGAGAAGCAAAATGAAACTTGTGTACTTTCCATTTGAGAGCTTACATTTGATTTAATATTTCGTTGCGTGTTGACATGTCAGGTATATGGCACATCATACGGAATGCTCAGCACCTAAAGTCATGTGCCAGTTGAAGTATTTTTAGCGATACAAAAAGTAAAAGTTCCCCAAGCAAGTGATTCTTAATTATTAAAATTTATTTATTTATTTATTTATTCAAAGGTTAAATCAAACCAAGGTAGTAAAGTTTGAAACGCTGTACACTGTCTATATGACAGAGTAAACTAAATACTAGTTGTAATTCCCGAAGACTTTTTCAATGCTACGCTTATACCCGTATCAAACCACGGATCACTGAGTTAAAGAACGTTTATTCTAGTCTGCACGGATTCCTTCCATGATTTGGCAAGAAATTGTTGTTTACTCTTCTTCATTCTGTGAATTGAGTTAACAGTTGTTACTGAATGAAATTTGGCCTCTAGCAACCTAGTTTTCAAGACGCTCTGCATAATGTATTGGGAGTCGTCGACGCACGTCATCGAAAGCGATCAGCTCAACGGTCGAAGTATCAAAGTAAAATCATGGAGTATCCATTTTCGTCTTAAAATTACCAAGCTTGCTGCAGTATAAAATGATTCAGGAAAATTAACGACCTAATAGAATTTTTTTTCAGGAACAACAATACAACAAACAGAAGAATAACAACATGGAGCAGTATTATACACAAAAAATTTATACTATCAAATGGGATGCACTCCATTTGTAAAACTTGCTCGAGAAATAGAAATTCACCTGTTAGAAATGATGAAGTACCTTCAAAATGCCATCCACTCGCAACGTTTAACAGATTGAAATCATAACTCGGGCAAGTTTTGTTTAAGCCGCGGCACTAGTCGAAGTTGTAGCTTTCCTGTGGTGTGACATCGGTCTTCAAAGGGGCCGTATTGAGTACGTTACCATCTCTAAAATAATTCGAGCAGAAGTACTAATTTCTTGCTTTTTAAATTTTCCAGCTCATTTGTAACTTGGATTCTTTTCATGGGTGTCTTTCTTCTCGCGTTCATGGTTCGCCCTCATCGGAAAATTTTACTGCCCTTTATTTATTGTATTATACTCAATATTATTGACCGACAGTATTCCTGCTGAAGCTTTTTCAAAAGAATAGGGTGGTGTTCCATTAAAAGAGCCGAATTAGAAAGATGAAATCAAATAAAATTTTGTAAACAGTTTTCCATTTCTCGTATTTCTAATGAGTCATGTTTTCAGCGTCGGAGTCAAGAAAGATGTCAGCGATATTTTCACCTGTGTTGAGCCAACATACATTTAAGCTTCCCTCAAAATTTCAATTCGTGTCCCTCTATGGGACATCACCTACCGTTTGTCTCTGTAGTCACGTGTCAAGGTCGATGTTTGAATGGAGAGAAATGCCACATGAAAAGTGTATGAGCCAAGAATTGAGCACTTTAATGTTAGAATATATTCTATTGAGAGCAAACGATCATCTACCATTTTCACAAATCATTGATGCAGTAAAAGCACATTCACTGCAGTTGGAACAAAGCACTTTGCCAATGCCAGGCCATACTAATCTCAATCATGTCCCAGTCTATTAACTGCATCGCTGAATTTTTGTTTTGCGAAACGTGAACGAATCTATTAGTAAATTCAGTTTCAGTGCCAATGGCAAGGAATTCAGTGTAAGTGGAAAAGACTTATGCGTCTCAGTTAACTCAAATGTTTGAAGAGAACAACTCTAATGGCGTATCAATATTCGTTCATAAATGAACCACTGAAGGCTCATATTTGTGAGCACGACGCGGAGGTACGTCGTGGACGAGAAGTTCTTCCAGGGCAGGAAATAGAACAAAGGACTGTCGTGGCGTGTTCCAGAGTATTGACTTTGAAACTAAATGGAAGAGTCTTCTGAATAATTTGTCAGTCAATAATCAATAGTTTCATTGTTCTCTGACAGACAGCAATCATGGACGCAGAAATGCAGATTTGATGCGTAGCAAGAGTTATTGTATCTCGTTGCTCCAGATCCTAAGACTTTCTTCAGAGATAATGTCGTTAATGGATTTGGTGTATTATCATTCATTCTTACATCCTTTTTTTTAAATAATTGTGCGTGAGCTCTTCTTTCTCATTTGACATTTATTATCGTTTAGTTACTTGACTGCTTACTTAATAATCTTGAATTCGTCGATTTTATTATATATGAAATAAATTTGCACAATTTTCTAAAATTTCAAACTTTAAGTTCTTAATAAATGTACGTGGAAAGGTTTTACGGTGCTGCAGCAACAACTACTCGCTGACTGAGTCTCCATAATTCCAGCATTGAGGGATAAGAATGTGATGGTCGCAGCATTCTCGTAATACGTTCGATAAATGTCAAAAATTCGGTTTAGTTCGCATGACAGTCCTTGATTCACCACTTCCACGCGCGTGGTTTATGTTCTGGGGTGTTGGTCGAGTTGTATTTTCCCGTGATGCGTGAAAATATTTCAAGGATTACCCATCAAGACAAGGCCATTCGAGAAAGTGTCGAGAAGGGGCTTTTACCAATAAATAGGAAAAATTCGCCGATAAAAAATTAAAAATATGTAATTAATAATAACATGCGCTTACAACGCTCAGAGAAAGATTGGATCTTCCATTTACTAAAGTTTTATCGAATCCATGACATCGGAAAGCACTGGAGAATCTAGTCATAATTTTGTTGATAGAGAACTTCCCTTTAAGTTTAGAGATGAGCTGAATTCCGCCTTTAATAAACGGTAGTGCAAGCGCTCTCAGGTAGCTCACTAACACATGAAATGATTGAAAGCTCCCAAAACTCCGTCTGTAAAACCCTTTGTGTTCCAGATTACAGCTCTGGAACACAGACATCGGCCTGGACCACCGATACTGGTCAGTTACAGAGCCTACTTCTCTCATTTGCATTGGACGGCGGCTTAGCTTGAAGACCTTGCCATTCAAAAAGGCTGCCACTAATGACGGCTGTAGACGTGTTTTTGTTGATTAATATGGCCTTCTGAAAGACAGATTCAGAATAAATAAACTAGCAACACTCCATGAGCTTTGATCTGAACCATTTCGTTCCAAAGGCTTCACATGTCCCGTAATCTTGAAGCAATACGGAAAATAATTATTTTTCTATCAGATCAATTACCTTTTCTTCATATTCTTTAGTTTGGTAATTGAAATGAAATTTAGAGCTATTTTTGAGTGACGGTACACGCAGATTTGAAGAAAGCTTCGGTAAGGGCTTGTGAGACAACAAGTCTGCAAGTCCATTTAAATTGCAGCATGAAGATTAGAGTAGACGCTGTAATATATTCAACAGTCGCTGTGACTAGTCATCGTTTTCATGCGTATGAGAGAATGTGTATTCACTGCATGGGATTTTTCTGTTAATTAACCAAAATCAAAAATTTCAAATCGAAAGCTAAAAATAATGTGTCGATTTACAATAACAACCCCTAATATTTACTGCATAACCTATTAGATTCGTTAAATATCCTTCAAGAAGCACTGGAAAGACGGTAGAGAGAAAACACATGCCGTCTCAGTGGACGTAATTCCTGCGGCCTAAAAGCACTAAAGAAACATTATTTTTGGCCCCTTTAAAAAGACGCTTGACAAATTGAAGCCTCAAAAATTGTTAACTCGTTAGCTTGGAATGAATAAAACTCAAAGGAACATTGACTCAGTAATGTAACCTCACCATATTTCCAATATATAGAAGCCCGTGCGACTTAGCGAAGATGGCAGTAGGAAGCGACCAGCAAGGNGAACGAAGAAACTCAAAGCGTTGTTTACCATCGAGTACCAAGTGATGCAATCGGCACGGAAATTTGGAAATCGAAATTTGATAAAACATTAGTCGAGTATCGTTCAATGCTGAAAAAATAAAAGTTTAATTTCATTCGCACAAACGTTAGATGTACGAGTTTCCATAACATTTTTTGAAGAATTGCCCTTGAATTACCCTTTTCTAGCATTATGATCTAACAATGAAGCATTTCCAGTTAGGGTTTGACTCATGTCTGGTTGGGCACGGAGGCTTAGTGTTCATATTCACGCAGCACTTTAAAATAACATTTAAAGCTAAGATAAAACTCTGAAAATCATTCGGGAGCCGAAGGAATCTCAATATGAATAAAAGAGCGAGACAAGCCACGTTCATCATCAAAATGCATTTCTATATAAATCCTAATTTTAAACGTTGCGGCCTCTGGCCAACTTCAGTGACAGAGACATTTCAGAAAATCGAGAATGTGAGCTAATTTAACATGTACTATAAAACTGAGCAAGAAAATTGTAAAAAAACGATACTATACGACCAATAAAATGAAGTTTAGGGAAAAATTATGGTTCTAACAAAATAAAATTAAGATGCAAAAAGAGCTGAATTGAGGTTATCTATTTACTATTGCTAGGGGTAATGAGCTGACGCCGTTATTTAAAACAGGCCACAGCTTCGAAATAAATAAAAATTCCATAATTTTTACTTTTGTGTTACATTTTACCTTCGATAGGATAGAAAATTGATTAGCAAAAATTGGGCTATTGAATTTATCAGAATGTTCTCGGACAGCTGGAAATGGTGACGCTGACAGTTGAAGTATGATGTACTAAGATGAATGACGAATCTAAGATGAATTATGATGTGCTGTATATAAAATATCCAGCATAAAAATTAGGAATGAGAAAATCATTTCAAAAGGTAATTTGTACGTTTTCAGGAAGAGTCGAAGTCATATACGTTTATGTAATAAAAGTGACGAACAAATCTCAGAAAATCAATATAAAGGGAGTTTGATAAATTGGAGCTGGATTCGTTAAAAAAAGAAGATGGAAGCTGAGTCGTAGAAATCTTTTCCATCAGTTTATTCGTACATGGACATTTACCAATATGATGTGAATTAGAAATTTCGAATTTGAGTTTATGTTTTGCGCCTCTTGTCCTTAGTGATTTGGTTTTAATTCTTCAGATATATACTTAGAGCTAAATGGAACATCGAAAGAAGTTCTATTTAACAACAGTAAAACGTGCAAAGTGTTTTCACAAATGTTATGAAGGGATGTCAAAGCCAAATACCCTTCACATAGAGTTTACATAAACGAAATTTTGCCTTCTAAGTTGGTTGTTATGTATCGAGTGCAGCATAAGTAATTCGGTTTCCTTGGTGAAACAAAGCGTGATCAGATGTGAGAGACTTTTTTGACTCACTCTCGAGCGTTCTATTTGTCACTAAAAATATCGAGGACGTGTGAGCAGTTCAGCAAAATGGCTATTATCATCTTTCAGTTACTATAGCTATTCGAGGCATATTTCACAAGATTTGCACTATAGGAAATATGCCTCGAATTTTCACTATTGCTGATGTTATTAAGATCGAAGAAGCTATTCATATTTTAAGGAGAGAGTTTTACAAATCAAGCGTGCCAATAGGACTTGACTATTGGGGCGTGATTGGCTTCCGCTTCGGCCCCTATACCTTGTGCCTTTAATCAATGGGAACTGAAGTTCAGACCAAAACTTCTTGAATTTATAAGGAAAATTAAGCTCCGATCATCGAACGTGCAAAGGCTTAAGTCATATAAAAAGATCGATTTCGTTTTTATTTGATTAACAAAAACTCATGCTAGAAGTCGTTGCAACTCTTTTTCTTGTGATATATTTTCGAGGCAAATGAGGAATTGGATGTCCAAAGCCAAAGACAACGTTAAAGAAACTGGAAGTGGCCAAATATGAGGAAAAAAACAATTGTAACTCCCAAGTTATCGAGTACTATTAACAAAGATCATTGAGTTTTTCGCAGGTTACTTTAAAAATCTTCAATTTGAGAGCCTTCGTAACCTCAAGCCATGAAGTCTCGAGGAGCGCAGTTTTAACAGTGATCCAAATGATCTGTTATTATTATAATAACCGGTTCATTTAACAGTGAATACATTCTAAGTGTAGCTATTAAAAGAGGAAGGTTTGAGCTTTAATTCTTAGAGTTTTACTTCAAATGTGGTGGTGAATGAAGCTTTTTTTCTTTGTGTGTGTAGAGCCTGGCGACTACGAGGGAGCGTGAGTGCGTCCAATAAGGGCGGGTCGCCGACACCTTACGCGACCACTTGGATATTTTATTGCCCAAATTACCCGGCAACGACACCTGCGAGGCACATTACAAAGCTAGATTATAGTAACACAAAATCCAGAGCTCTTGTGACAGTCGCAACGTCGTGACCTCATGGAGAGACCGCTGCTGATCAATGTCCACCTGGCACGTTTTCATGGACAATGATCGTCGTTTAGTGGAACATTCGTGTGCCCTAAATGACAAAGGCTCTCAAGTATGATAACTGCTGGAAAAATGATGAGGCGGCCAATGGAACTAAGAAAGAAGAAAGTTTGAGCGTCCGATGCTACTTAGAATTTAGTTCGATCCGGACCTTTATAGAAGACTACCATATTCCAACAAACATATCACGTAAAACGGACTCAAGTTGTAACTATGGAATAAAGAATGGTGTCTTTGACACCACACAGAAATGAACAGAATTATCGTAATTTCATCTCAAATATTTACATGAGTGTAACTTTTACGTAATTTATTTCTAACGAACAATGCAATGCAAATTTCTAGAGTAGAGATCAAATATTTGCATTGGTTGTTTGTTAAAGCTATAAAATTGCGTTTTTAAAAATTTGGTTGCAATTGGGGCGGCTTTAAAAAAATATTGTTAAACCTACGGGCCATAAACTTGATATTGGCGGCTAACAGGGAGCACAAAAGTGCAGCTTCATCCCCTAAGCGATTGGTCCTTGACAAAGGGTTCGATTTTTCGTACAAATTTAGGCATGGACTCGTGAGGACCAGGCTGCATTAGCGAATATGACTACTGCTTTGGCTGCCGTGTGGCTGTGAGAAAGCTGCAACGAGAAGCCTTCTCTGTTCAATGGCATTGTGCTTTTTTTAATGCTAGGATTCATAGTTATGTCTTTGTCCTTGCAAAATGCTCATGCTAAAATTAGCAACAATTAGTCAATCTCTGATGGTATGTGCCACTTCGCTCAGGCAATGTTCGTGCTAACATTAGCACCAAGTAGTCAGTCTCTGATAGGATGTGACATTTTTCTATGCCATCGAAAATATTAATTCCGTACTCATAATAGGATTTTTGATGCCATATTAATAAGTAACAACTTTACACGCAACGCAGCTGTAACACTCGACTGCAGCTCTGCGTAAAGCTGCTCTTCCCGAGGCCTTCTCTCGCAAGGCATCAGCGACTCCGCGACGCAGCGCAAGGCAAAATTCCGGGCAAAAAACACCGTCAAAATACGTGTGCATTCCTCATATACTGAAATGATATATCAAATGTGTGGATTTTACTAGTAGCTTACTTACTTACACACATAAACATATTTGTCTTTTTGATCTGAGTCGCATTCAATTTACGGAAGTTAACAAAAGAGCAAAAGGTGTAGAATAAGACCCTGTGTATTTGAAAACCCTTTTTTGGATTGATCCTTGGCTTATGGCGAGTAATAAAGCACCCAATACGGCTCACTTGAATGCAAGGACTGGATAGGCCAATGGCATCCACCATCATGGTGAATGTACGCCTACCATAAATTTTAATTTTAAGCTAAGCCCTTCCCCTATGACAAGCAGAATGCTTACCCGCGAAAAATATTTTTTTCTCCTATTTCACCGATATACTGAAGTATTACGAGTTCGTACTCCAAAGTTTGACTTCGTTGGTTTTTACAGATTGCTGAGAACGAGCCTAGGCTTGATGGTGCCCAATTAATTGCCCGCTAGATCCGTTTTACTTCTCCATCTTTTTTATTTTTAATCTCGTATACAAGAGAAATGAACGAAATCTAAACCTCTTTCAGGCTCTAACCAATTTACCTGTGAATTTCAGGCCCCTCGAGTAATAAAAACGCCGCTTTACGCTTGTTGATGCAACAGAAGGAGTTATTGCTGGCGCTCCGACTGCATACAAATGTCATTGCTGCCTTCAATGGCAACACTGCGTCATTATCTGTACCGCAGCTCACTTTTACATGCCTTCAAATAACTTAATATTTGTAAAAGTAGGCGCCAGTTTCAATTTTATTCAAAACCAGAAGGTATTACACCTAACTTCAGCTGAAGATTGACAAAAATTTCGATGATTAATACAATATTTTTTATATTTACTACTATAATCTGAAATTCAACTCGGAATTTCAAAAGAAAACTACAGTAGCTTGCGTTGAAATTGATGAGGATACTTACATTAGCTGTACATCGGGCATTTACATCAGGCATTCGGAACACACTTGAACCATATTCAGTGCGTCACCAGGCGAACTCCCTTGGAATTCCATGCGTTGAGGTGACCAAGAAATCTTGATTATTTCGTTCGTGAAACCACAAGTGTCAGATTTCCGTTGAATGGAAAACAAAGAACGGCTGGGGCCGCACAAGGGGATGCCAGTCCTTCCTTATGAATTATGGAAGGAAATTTTCTCGCCAAGATTGTTCCCTTACGGCGCTATTGTTATATGCGTTGCAGTCGATATCAGTTCTCTAAATATGAGTGCAGTGTCCCTCAAATAAAAGGCTTTCAGTGGAATACTCTACCAGAACCCACACGTCTCGGTTGGATGAAATAATCACGCTCGTGTCGTCGTAAATTCGTAGCCATGACTATTTTTCCCTGGCAAATCGATTAACATTACGACAGAGTTGGTGCTTCAAAATTACGACGAGCATTACTACTTCAACATTATGACTAATATTGCTACTCTAACATGACAATCAATACTACTACTCCAACATTACAAGCTACATTACGACTTACATTACTAGTCCAACATTACAACCAACATCACTACTCCAACGTTACGACCAACATTACTACTCCAACATTACGACATGACCACACAGCTCAAACACAACAGAACAACCAATATTCTCATTGGGACGCCATCTGAGTCACTCCAGTTACGACAGCCAGTCTTCCTTCCCTGTCAAGGCAGCCAAACCCTCAAGAAGAGATCCGGGCAGTTAGATCCTCTGCCGTCTTCAGAATTGCTGCCTGAGGCTCCACTCGGGCAAATCTGATGAAGTCAAAGTCGAGCCTGCCACCGTGTGGTGGCATTCAATTGACGCTCAGGCACGGGATGACGGAAGATTTTTGGTGAGGAACATTTGAGAACAAATACCCTTCTTGTTGTAGCTTGTAAAGTGTCAAAAACGGCTGAAACTCATCTCGCCTGAACATATAAGACTTCGAGGTCAACTAATCGAGATCTACTAATATTTCAATGGCTTCAACGACGTTAGCCCAGAAGGGTTATTCGAAATGAACAATAACGTTTGCACCAAGAATAACTGCCATAAAGTCATTAGAAAGTCTTTCAGAAAACCCCAGGCTCTAAATTTTTTTCTGGTTAAAATTTGTAAAATTTGAAACCATCTGCTGGAAAGTATAGTTTCTACGGGTACCATGAATACGTTTAAAAAAAGTTTAAACAGATGCTGGTTAGTAAATTCCCTAATATTTTAGACTGACGATTCAAGCTTCTTATTTTAATACTACTGATCATGTCTAGAAAACTTTGGCAAACAATGCGATCCTCGTATCATAAAACGTCCGTTTCCTGATGTTGAAACAAACGTTCTGATGCCTGCGGCTGAAACTGATGACTGTGAGCATGATTGCTTTGTATCCTGAACGCCTTTTTTCTCCTCTGCAGATGTAGAATGGTTAGTGGCATGATCGTTATCATAGATCACAGGGGGTAGCTATACCACCAGATCTTTGATCCGTCCTGCCCTCCTATTCCCCACACAGTCATTTGCCTTTATGTGATTGTTGTCCGACGGATGGGACTTGGGCAGACACACAAGAATTGCTCGTATCTGTTTCCTTATTTTAATACTTCCGAACTTAAAATGTTCATATGAATTCTGTAATGAGTATTTTTTCACAAAAGGAGTGACTTAATGCTGATTTTCTTTATAGCTGATGATGTAACTTTTTCATGTGGTTGTAACTTCGTGTGACCGTAAACACTTAAAATTGTCTCTTTCCTGAAATTACTATTATAGTTTATCCCGAGTTTTCCAGACATATCGTACGTGAGGTACGCTAGGCATGATTATAGCAGAAGGATTTAGCTTAAGCTCCATCATAGGTCAGTTTTGTTTGACCAGTAGCAGGAAAGCATCACGTATCCATGTGGCATTTTTTTGGAGGATCATGGGATCTATTTTTTTATGATTTAACCTATGCCTCATAGCATCAGTAGTACCGTGGGCTTAGTACTGGATCATGCCTAATAGCGACGCAAAATTATTCTCGTTAATTTGGCATATGGCAATTTATTTTCTCTAGTAGTGTAGAATTTAGTCATATTTTATACCCAAATCATGTGTGTTTTTACAGAAATGCATTCTACAAAGACTGAGGTGAAACTCAATAAACAATTGTAAATGTATGAAATATTTTCAGCTCACAATCGCCAGTGACGACGAGAAAACCCGTTCAAAGCATGAAGACTTCACGGCGGTCCGATGCTAGAGTGGGGCCACGACTTCTTGATTCATTCGTCCGAAGTATCTAATTTCGCCATTCAGAGAGCGTGAACACCACGTTGTGCTGGGCAGGAAACGCATTCGGAGGCGGCATTTGTGGAAGTATTGAGTGATTTCAAACACACAACTCGCCGTGATAACATTCAAGCGCTCGTGACAGCTGAAGACGACAGGTGTGTGGGTGCAGGAATTAGCGGCAGTATTTCAGAATGAAAAAAGCTACTGATATATAATTTTGAAATTTTTCTGAGAGTCAGCAGAGAAGAATTGATGAGTATTCTTCAAAGCCAGCATGAAACTCGTTTTTGTATATTTGACTTATTTCTTTCTCCCTAAAGCCTGTTTATTCGACTTTCAATTTGTTATTTCACTTTTAGATTTCTGTCTTGATTGGTTTAGTTTTCGTTTACGCAATCCATATTAATTCTGCCAAAAATTATAATGGGTTGTATTCATGAATGGGTGTGAATTTTATCGTCTTTATGTATTGTTTAAAAATTTTACAGAGTTCTACAGGGTTAAGATCAGAACTCAAAGCCAGGTCTCTTTATTTTAAAGTATTATTTTTCTCAATCATTTTTGAAATTTATCCAATCTCTAAAAAAATTGTATAACATTTAAGGCTTGTACTTGTACAATTGAGTTATGTAGGTCGATAAATTAGGGTACAAGCATTTAAATGTTCGCGTTCTCACGCTATGAAATCGTAAAGAGGTCATCAGACCAGGATGCATGGCTAGAAACTTCATAAACTTGAATCTCTTCTCTGGAGTCGGTGGAGCTCGTGGGTTACTTTTCCTTGTTCATTTTTTCATGGTTTCTGTCAAGATTAATTCGAGCTATAAAGTTAAAAAATCAGGGTAAGTTTTTCCTTTCGTAAACGTAACCATTCTTCAAAAAAAGGAAGTAAAAGCCGTTGTCAGGCGGGCAACGGAAAATAGAAAATACAGGAATTGTTTTTGCACAAATGCATCGCAAATTAGAGCACGTGCCAGTTTGACGTCCCCGTGCCCTCAGTTCGACACTTTGACAGCATTTCTCATCAATTTAGGATAAAAATGAGTTTGTCTCTTTCAGCTCACATTTTCTGCGCAGGTCACATTTTAAAATTCTCCTGTTGACTTCATTCCTGGAGGTACAACTTGAAGCTACAACTTTGCATGAGCTAATACAACTTTCTACTCCCTGGAAATCATATAGATATACACCCATGATAGCACAAAACTCAAAGTTCGATTTTGAAGGTTCTAACTCCAACGGTAAAAATGATGTGCAATTTAATAAAAATTGTTTCAGGAGTGCTTATAGTCGATTGATTTAACTTAAATACCCAGGAAGCAGTTTGGGTACCCAGCCGAATTGTTTCAAAAAGAAGGTGGCACACCAGTGTGTGCCCCCTTCTTAGGAACCTAGTCTTTCTCTTCTACAGGAAGTATCGGCCAGGGGTCTCGAACCAGAGACTTCTGGACTTGGAGGCAAGTACAGGCTACCTCTTGCGCATCGGAGCCATCACATAATAGAGTGTGCGTGAACACTTACGCTCTCTGTTATGCAATAGCCCTCTCGTGTCTTCTGAGACATATGCTCCTTAGGAGTTTATTATGGCCTGCTTAGACGTATGTGTCCGGAAACTTCAATTAAAATGTTGGATAGGGTACCAGTGTCCTACTGCTATACATACAAAATTGTACTCTAAATATTAATATTTTTCCAATTCAAAATCTCATATTTATGTCCGTGATAAGACAGAAAATCTTATTTTAGATGCACGAATTATTCATGCCATTGCTGGTTTGAAAGAGCTAAATGTGAATAATATATCAAAATTAACCTGTATACAGACACATGCCATGGCAGAACAAAACGATTACTGTGTTGCACGCTGTTTCTTGCGGTACGGAGCTACCGCCACAGCAATGAACATTTACTCTCCTCGTTTGGCCACGTCAGCTATTGAAGTAGCAGGATGTGGTACAGCTGACCTGTACACAGGCGTGCCCACGGCGCCGTGGTAGAACAGCACGATGATGGTCGTGTCGCGCGCTATGGCAGGCTGCACCTCGCACGGCAGCAGCGCTCGCTCCCCTGACACGGCTATCACCTCCGTCAGCGGGCCTGTGGGCAAGAGGAGCAAATCACAAGTGAAATTCGAGTCACAGATTTTAATTATTGACTGGTATGAAATTTTCCCTCTTAAACATAAGAATTTTTGATTTTTCGACGTTAATCTAGAGCTCTATTTGGTTTAGAATCTTGATGTTCAAGCTGCCGAACTCTGTAAGAAGGTAATTCGCGTGAAATTCGAGGTAACAACGTGAAACAAAATTTAAATGATCCTGAAATTGAATAAGAATTAATTCTGACTCACAGATTTCTAGTGCTAAATTTGTACCCAGCCATAATATCGTTAGCACTCAAGAACTTTAAATTTATCTGTCGATTGAACTTTCATCTATGGTTATGAAAAACATTGGTTGTTACGAGGAAAATAAAACATAATTTCTTCAGTAAGTCTTCAGTTGATATTAGGTAAGTAAATGATAGAAATACAGTAAAAGAACCATAAAATGACCTAAGAGAGTCTTATTATACAACATTAATTCGGATCATAATTACTCATGAGTCAATCAGAAGGAGAGGGAAATACAAAGAAGCTTATAAGAGTTTTAGCGAGCGGAGCACAAATCTTTTAATATGGTTGTGATGAGCGACAGTCTAAGTAGCTTAAAGTTTTTCTGTTTTCGTACCTGTTAAGCTTCTTAAATATTAACAGTTCATATGCAGACTACAACAGTTTTGTCCTATGATATGCATGCTACATTATCAGAGAATACTGAATATTTTAGGGATTTCATTAAGTAGTTAGAGTGGTAATTAAAAAAAGAAATACTATTTTATGAAATATATCCTAGATCTTTACTGAATTTTTACTAATTTTCCGGTGAATTGGAGGGAATATGCATTTTATTTAATTGTCGGTGTAGGGAACACCTGTTATTTTTTTCTTTTGCTAAACTGAAAAGAATTTAATGAAATAAAATGGTTATAGCTGAAAGCACTTGTAGAAAGTAGAGATGAATAAGTGATAAAAAATGCAGGTACTAATGAACTATGATACATATGAATAATGGAAATATTCTCCATCATTAGAAAAACAGCAGTATGGCATTTACATGAGGGGAGGTATATCTTTACTGCAGGAGAGGATTCTCGATATTCTTAGTCCTTCTTTCTGGCTGATAATTATGTAAAGGAGCCATTCGCTAGATCATGTTTCATGAATTTTTTTTTTTTTGAGTAAATAAATGAAAACAACTATGGAGCTTTGAATATTCAATTCTCGTCAGTCAGTGTACACACTTCCTTTCACAATCAGCTGCAAAAAGACACGCAGTGAATGGAATACAACTCACACCTAGTCCTCAGCAAGAGCCTAGCTTGGCCCTGATTTTACATCTCATAATGCAAATCATTGCCTTTTTCACTCACAGAGCCTGACTTGTACGTTAACGTAACGTTGTAACCCAGTACTCAGCTAGAGTCCAGTTTCGCTTTGATTTTACACACCAGAATTACATTATCGGCTTTCCTATTCCCAGAGTCTGGGCTTGGAAATGCCATTGGAAGTCGGTGCTGAGGATCACGAGAGCAGATCAATTTACCTGCTGTCTAGATTCATTCTCACACTGAATATGCCCGGTCTTATGGCTTTGATTTCCAAGGCTTTTTTGTCATCATCCCTACGCAGATTTCTTTAACTACATCAGTTCTTCCAAAATGAAAAAAGTTTACTGCTCTGAAAGGTGAATTCAGGATACTTGTGAATTTTTTTATTTCAATGCTTTTTGAACAGTGATTAATTAAGCATGGTATAGACTGCCACACAAAGGAAAAATAGAATAAAAATTGAACGCTACATACAGTGTTGATACACGCGACAAAGATTTGATAGCGCCATAATAGCGAGAAGTCTACAGCGCCGCCTCCTCACCGCTCAGCCGTGCTGTACCACCAGTCAATAATGGTGCTATGCGTATTTGGGCGCCCGGGTGAAGTTAGAGCGTTGCTGCAAATGCAGACGTGATCGACCGCCTTAGGCCATAATCGCTGGCAAGTAGAGGACAATTTTACAGAGTAATTTTGATGGTTTCCACAGCGATGTGTTAATCCGTGCCAATTTTTCTCACTAAGCTTTAGTTTTTTCTTATCTACGTGATAAACTGTACATGTATTTATGTGCTCAGAAATGGTTACTGTTTTTGGAGAAAGAAAAGTTCGAGGGTTTTTGAGACGGAAGCGCTTACACAGCAAAATTATGCTATTTGCTTTTCAGAAAACCAGCGAAGTCGGGCATACATTCACTTAATTTAAAAGCTATCATACATCGTCAAATATCGAATTACAACACAGAAATTTCAAGTAGTGGAGGGACATTTTTGTTTATCAGTATTAATTTTTTGTACACTCCAAGCTTAAATTTTCGTTTACATTTACACTGCTGAGTATTAGGCAAAAATTTTTATGGAACATGCTTCCGTTTATTGGAACTTTTCCATTTTAACAAAACCGGCGTAAAAAATCTTTAGAAAGTTTACTATAACATTGCAAATTTACTCAATTAACAAGATGAAGTAAATTCTCCCTTGATGTTAACGAAGACTTTAGGTGGGAAGCAAATTTACCATGAAATTTAATCATATTAAATCGAGGCAATTTACATTAAATACGCAAAAAATGCCGCTGTGGAGGATGAGGATCGCTAGCTCAATAAACACGAGGGATTTTGTGAGTTTCCTATCTGTATTCTGGCCCCATTTGGCAGGAGAAGGTTCCGCCTGAGACCCGTGACCTGCTCCTCTCTCCTAGGGCGCAACATGTTCACAGGGGCTGGGTAGGCCCGACCATAGGCCTACGTGAGTCGGCGTCTCTGATTTGTGAGCCATTTGTTGCACTGCGGGCTCGGTGGCTGTTGAAAATATGTAATTAATAAGTAATTTTTGCATTTTAAAAAAAACGTGCGTCACATTCTTCAATTTTGAACCTGAACGATAGCATGTCTGTTGGGAAAAAAGCTGTATTTCCCTTCAAACCGGAGTGAATTTGTTCGGATACCAAACGGAAAAGAGGATGGCCATGAATACATGAAAGTTTGTTAGGACTATTTCAGTGTACCACAAATCTAATAATTTAGCATCCCATCAACGAAACTATAGACACTGTAGCAGGGCGAGATAAACAATGTTGTTAAAACCAGTTTATTTGTACGCAACAAGGATTAACAACACTGCGTTNAGTCCGTCAAATGTCAAAATGTAGTAATAGAAGCAGTTGATCTCGTATGGTAGTGCTTTCAGATTTTTCATCACCAGATCAACGAAACTATAGACACTGTAGCAGGGCGAGATAAACAATGTTCTGAAAACCAGTTTATTTGTACGCAACGAGGATTAACCACACTGCGTTTGGACATTAGCAACGAAGTACACCAACTAGGCGCTGCGTCAACTTCGCTACCGACCCTGCCAGTTTCGCCGAAGATTCGCCTGAAGTTTGAAAAAATAGAATTCTTAAGTACATGCCCGAAGTAAATCTCGTTTAATTATCAACTATCGGTTTGAGTTATCAATTAAGTATCCATTAACCATTATCGATTATCAATTATCAATTAAATATCAATTATCAATCATCAGTTAAGTATCAATTTGGCGAATCTTTAAATTACAGGTCACGAAACAGGCTAGATAGATGAACCGGAGACACTATACTGGGCACAGACGCAAAACCGTCCCCGCGACTTACATCTCAGAGCTCACAGCCATAACTGCAGCAGCAGCATCAGAGGTGGCGCAGGTGCTGCCGTCCCCGGTGGTCACTCGGCAGGAATTAGTGAGCCTATGTCATCCTGGCCCCCCACCAACGAAAATGGCAAGTTTCACCGGAAGAATACTTCACTCTCCGTCCTTAACCGAAGAGGCAGACGCCACGGGAATTTGGAAAGGTGCTCTATGTTGCAATCTCTACANGGCAGCGAGCGAGGACTCTCCAAGTGGCCGTCTCCTGGGAACTGAGATTTTTCTTTAGCGTAGAAAATCAAGCAAGGAGGAAGGAGAATGCACAGAAACGGAGATACTCCAGCGCCCAGTCTACCAATTTCGAACAAGAAATCTATTCCTAACGTTCAACAAATTGTTCCTAATTAGTAAAATTGGACAGTATCGTCGCCCGAGAGTCAAATCACCACAGCCTAAGTTTTAAGTCCAAGTTTTACTTCCTAGAGCCATTCTTTGCGCCACAAAAATACATGAACCTATGATTTTGCATCGTATCATCTTAGACAGATAAAACTGTTTCCGTTTCCTATTATTCGTAAATTATGAACTTTCATTTTGCATAGTTCAAGTAACAGTTTAATTCATAAATGAATTCATAAGGGCGATATCTTATTCGATGTCCACGGTAAGAAAAAAAACTTTTTTAGATACAACATTATTGACATATAATACATCGTTTGATTTTCAATGCCCTATTACTATCGAGAAGAAATGATGTGAGGTTCAAATTTTCTTTTCCAAGGGAAGCACTCCGTGGTTGCACGAAAACCAGGTTACTCCAGCCGGGAGTCGAACCTTCACTTCCCAGGTGATCCTAACACGGTACCTGTGCGTCATTCACTTTAAAGTTTTTTCCCAGAGAACCAAATCGGAAACATGAGTCAAATGAATTACACAAGCCTGACGTCAACAGTACACGTAAGTCTTTAAGATAAACACAGTGTCGAGCAGTATTTTCCCAGGCCGTTATCTTCTAACGTAGCTTACCTTCCGAGAGTCGCGTCGTTATCAGCTGAAGAAGGGATAGTACTAATGTCAAAACGGGTTTTACATGGCTTGCTCTCACTAATATCTACTAGAATTCTACCACGCTTTAGATTTTATGACATATGACCAAGTAGAGAAAAGAAACACCTACAATTGTTCAAATCCACACCTTGAGATGAACGTGTTTCACCGCACACACGATATTTATATGCACATGGTGCTGGCTATGAGAAAGCTGAACTGTAAGTCCTGCAACTGTTTCTCCACTTATTAAATCCAAAAATGGACCCTTGAGCATAAAATCAAGTTCGGGGTCAAATAGATGCTTACGTTAGTTTGTTAAATTAAATTTTCGCTGAATTGGAATAAACAATCAAGTAAAAAATGTATGACTTCCTTTAACGTCACATTAGTGAGCACTGTACGTACGCAGGCTCCACATCAAAACTACACAGAAACAAGTCACATGTTTTATAGGGGGTGAACAATGAATCGACACGGTTTTAAGTATTAATTTTCCTATTTTCAGATGGCATTCGTGACTTCAGTTTGTGTCTAACTTTCTCTGTAAAACTCTGTCCTACTGCAGAAGACGTCAGAATGCAACACTTTCGAAGGTCATTAGGGTGGAAAAAAAATTCTTTTTAATGAACCATTTTAAGAAACGTAGGGAGTTCTTTGCATCTTTGTGAATAAGAAGAAATTCATTGTTGATGAGGTCACAGATCGTCAAAACTTTAGGATAATTACTTTGGATCCATCAGAAGTTTTTCCTGTAATGGAATTCAAAAATCTGATCTATTTTATTTGCATTTTATCTGACCAACTAATGCCTTAACTTTCATAGTTTTTCCAGGTTTCGCAAGCGGTTGTAAAATAACATTGCATCATTTTACCGAGGCAGGACTTGAACAATCGATGCTGAGCGCAAAAAGATTTAGGACATAGATATGTAGCCTTGGATAAAGGAAAACCTTGGATAAAGCGAGTCGTGTTCGCTCGAGAGCACTCACTCGAGGTGCTATAGAACCACCAACGAAAACTATCGCTGTTTGTTCTTAAATTCGTTAGCCGTACAGCTCTCCATGCTTGAATTCTTGCAATTATTAGCTGTGGGGTGAGGTGCTGAAAATGTCTTATGATCAATTTCACATTTTCCAATGCCTGAAATCGGCCATCAAGCGACGATTGCAATCATTTAAGACGGACTATGCAGTGAACGCATGTCACTCATTCGAAAAAGCGTATCCAGCAGGTCTTTAATGTGGAGAGCTCACATAAAGAGTGAATTAATTGCAAATCTATAAACTAGTCAAGTTCACTCAGAATACTATTGCATCATGTTTTCATTCCTCCACGAACTTAAAGTTAATTTGTAATTCTATTTGTACTGCACAATTTTTATTGATACCTTGTAAGTCAGGTGAATAACCATATCAGAAGGGTAATGTCATAAATAAACATTTTTAGCGAATAAATAATGGTAAAAGTTTTAATGAAAGTAACAATTTTCACATAATTTTTAATTGTGAGAATTACAGGCTGTAAAGTTTGTTTCATTATTTAATCAGCGGTATGAATTTTAGGTGTTAACCAGTGCAGTACTTCGAGTTCAAATCCCACTATTCAGATAGTTTTTAAAAAATATCAGTTAGTATTCTAAATGCTTGTCATTTCAGACGAAATACATCGCTTACTCGCTAGTGGCACGGAAACGTCTGAATTTTGCTGAACTTATTGTGTTTCCTACATTATAATATATGAAATAAATTTTTTGCGGTTAGTAAGATAGCTAAGAATTTTTCATTTGCCATTAAAGTTAGTTCTATTAAATGCTTCGTTTTTTCAGAAGAACTTTACCTCCAACGAACATATAGTTGAAGGCAAATTTATTTTCTCAATTGAAATCCGCTTATAAATTTTCCAAATGATGAATAAAACAAGAATATCCTAAAATTGAAACTGAGTTACATATAGATATAAACTAGAAAACTTACTGAAAAACTGAGAGTTGAAACAAAGAACATAACTCATACGAGTAAACCATAGAAAAATGCTTCTCTGATTACAAAAAACACAGATTAAAGATCGGATAGCAGCGTGACAGAACAGCTACAGTTGAGATAAGCAGCCACACAATCTAACTCGCGAGCGATAGACTGAATGCTATCAGCGAGAGTATCGTGCACGCCCTCCGAGCTGAAGGCGGCGGAGCTCCGGCAGGAGACAAGGAAGTGCACAGAAATGGAGAGGTGATACGGAGCAGTGGTTGCCTCCTACAATCTGCTGCTGCGCTCTTCCATCGCTCACGATCTTCTGACACGCAGTAACAACGTAATTATTAAATAATAAGCTTAGATTACTTCGCTAGTTTTGGAGCTTAGTTTGCCCAGTTTTTCAGCCCAGTATTAACTTTGAGTGACCTAATTTGAGCGAATTGCGCTCAATGTTTTAGCATTTTCAACGTATAACTTATAACGAAATAGGGCCTCGAAGAGTTTCAATTGAGTGTTTCTAAAATTTTCTCATTTCCTTCACATTTATAATCAAATTATATCACGAAATATTGTACTGACGACTTGATTCGACAAGCCTAGCATTTTCCGATTCTACGGATGTTATACATTGAGAAGTACATTTTGCACAGACACACAGACAATATACACCTCAAGGACTGTAGCACTGACACTAGTAATAAAGATAAGCGTTTGGTGTCAAATACGATAAATTTATCATTAAAGTTTCTCATTCAAATTACGTTGTGAAGTAAATGGATTGCTTCAATCAAATTTTCAACCATCATTTAACACATCCAAGTCTACTGTTCCTAAATCAGTAGTACATCATCAGTTAAGAGAATCACAGAAGTACTTGACACAGATACTCTTTTAGAGATTTTTGTTTCTTTCTTTGCTCAGTAGCTCTACATGGTATTAAATATCACGTACTCTGTGTAAAGTCAGCTGGAGTGTCATATAAATACAACTTATGGCTCAGACTCTCGGTGGACATATGTAATGATGCCTGACCTCCGTCACTGGTGGCAGTTTAACTCTCAGGCAAAGTCTGCAATTTCTAAGAATGACGATTGAAGAGGAGATGGTTAGGGCAAAGGATTTATCTGCGCAGTAAGAGGAATTTTCGTAATTGCCTGAACTCCACAGTACGAAAGTATTTTAACATTAATTTCTCTACGATTTTTTCGATATGTGGATCTAGGTGATTTTTCTCAATAGTTCTTGCGTATATACATTTAAATATTTTTTTCGTCATTAATTGCCATGAAATTCTCTAATAAATGAAAGTATTTACGCACCAAGTACGAAGTCTCTGCATCAATTTCCTACTGCTAGATAAAACTTGGTAACCACATTTCCAAGCAGTTTTTCCAAGTTTACCAACACGACAAAATGACATTTCTTTGTATCGGCTTAGCACACCCTTCAAGAAAATAAATTTAACATCGTGTGCTCTAGCGGAGCCATCCAGCATTCAATCACTGACCTCGAGGTCCTGGACAGGTTTGGCAGACCGGCTGCGGAACGTCACGATGAGCATCAACGTCGATTACATCCGCTCCCCGAGCGGCATTCTCAAAATCGTTGAAATGGTACGTATGATCTCGGTCAGTGTTGTTAGCGTCCGACGCATTCAATTGCGAGTCGTGTTACCACATTGAAAATATTGGAGTGCTGTAAGAGGCTTTGAAAACTAGATGCGGTTGCATGACAAACGCCATGGAAGGTGAGGTTCCGTTTTTTGGACAAAACTCCCGAAGAGGTAAGAACTCGTTGCTTATTAGATACAGGTATTTTTGATGACCGACCGGCAGGCACATCAACTGTCGTTGGAAGCTATAGAAGGCTTGAAAGAGTATGAAAAGTTGTGAAAGTAAGCGAATTGGACGATATAAAAAACAGATATTACAATAAATCAGGAGGGCAGTGCGATTCAGTAAAGATTCTGAAACGCATCGCAAGTCTACCCTTGGTTATTTCGGTCAAAACTGTTGTATGATTAAGTTTTTGAGGCATAATGTGATCCATGCCGCAGGTGATGGTGCTGACGTCATTTTTGGTGCTGCGGCTCTCCGAGGCAAATGAGAGTTTTTTCAAGGCGGAAACGGACGGGTTCTACATCGGGGTGGGGACGATGTACGCGTGTCTGCTGGTCACGCCTTTGCTTTTCGCCACTTACCTGATGGGCAAGATGGAGATCCAGAATACCGTCTTTGTGAGTTTACTAGACTCAGTTTACTCAGGGGATGCTCAAATGTGCGTCATTTCTGCCGAATGGGAACTGAACTCAAGCAGAATGGAAATGTTATGAAACGTTTGACTAAGGAGCAGAGAGAAGAGAGCTAAGTTTCTTTTATAAATTACACGAAGTAGAAATATTCTCATTATGTCAGGCTTTTATTAATTTAGTTGCAGAAAAAACACACTGCTAGAGACATTATTCCGCTTTATCATGCTATTATACAAGAAGTGCTCATGATTTTTCTCTAGTAAATTGTCTAAGAGCTTTGAGTACTAAATAATTCTACAGAAAAACTTCTGCTATTAAAATCAAATTCATAATCGGTTACGTAAGCGCGGTCACTCGGAATGAGTATTGTTAATATTTACAATACCTTTAGTTAGGAAGAGCATAGTTGCACTATGGGTGATTAGTCTCCATCTTTTGTATGATATGGCTCAACTAAAGCTATACTACAAATAGTGGCTAAACTAATGCTTGAATACAACTAGGGCTAACTTAACACAACTAGTCACATAACTAATGCATAACTACAATAGTGGCTGAAATAAGGCTAAACTACAGCTAGTGGCTCAACTAATGCCTTCTAATACTACGCACATATTTATTCAAAAAATGTGGCAGACCTTTCGAGTAATGTGTCATTTTTTTTTCAAGCATCTCTGTAAATTTAACATGGAATAACGCAATTTTATCCAACAGGAATTTTCCATGAACTTCCTGTTCTTTTTCTTCATGACGGTGTTCGGCGTGATCGACATGATTCACTTCACTTCGTTGCCAGGGAGCGCAGAGAAAGACTGCGGCATCACAGTAGGCGTCTTCGCCTTGCTAGCCGCCATCGCCTATCTCGGTGATACTGTCATGGCGGTTATTAACTATCGAAACTAATCAACCTAGTAAGGATCACTGAAATTGTTGAAAGACGTTAAAAAGAATCTAGTTTAATCATAAATTCTTGTTGTTGCGTTCAAAAATAGGGTGAATGTGCTCACAAGCGGAGAAAATTTGAACGACCGTTTGCGTGATCCTCGTAAACTCCCCGGATAACAAATTAGTCATCTATTGTTGTCTGAGCTGCAGCTCATGGTTTTTCGAGCTCCTTTCTGAGATAACGGTCAGGTGCATGAGTCTTGAATTATCATTCATTGGCTTGACAGTCATTCAGGATTTGTCAGGCATTTATATTGGCCAGCTATATCCCCAGACATGAACCCAGTAGAAAATTTATGGGACCACCTTAAACGACAGGTTAGACGTCGAGAAGATCACCACGTACTGGGGCCGCACAACATCAGCTGATGCTAGAGTGATTTAAAATCAACCAGGTGTACATTAAGACACTTGTAGACTCAATGAAGCGCAGAATTGCAGCCATCAGTCGTGCTCGTGAAGGTCCTCCACCATATTAGTAACATGTGACTAATTTTTTGTCCGCGTAACTGACGTCGTTCATTTAAAAATAAGTAGGATCTCATAGCGTGAATGGAAGTTTACTCTTGTGCGTGGACTACTTTTGTTTTACGGCATTATGCTTATATCCCATGTTTTTCTAATAATAACTTTCAAGCGTAACAATGATTTTTTATTCACACAATTTCACACTCCCTAGCCCAAACGTTCAACACTTCAGATGACTGGCAACGCCCAGGTTATTTTACTTTTCTTTCACAGCTCAATATGACCTTTTTTATTTCATCACCTGACTATGAATATATTCCGCGTTGATTGAGCCACCACTCCAGCAGAAGGAGCGCAGTTATCAAAAAGAATTTTGATAATAATTCAGTTGAACGCGCACCACAATATTTCATTGCCCCACATGGTACAAGCCCGCTTCGCCAGTGTGGAGTGAATTATTATTAAATTATTATTATTAACTATTTTGCACGAGGTCTGTGGCACGGAGCACCGGCTGCCGGCGCGGAACAAGGAAGGTGGAAGAAAAATATTGCTTACGTAGGTATGTTAATCTTTAACTGCCCACACACCGAGCTTGGAACACTTTCACAATTATTTTATGTAGTTGTGTGATAGAAATTCCATGCTACGAGTATCACTTGACATGTGATCATTATTATATTCATTACTAGTACAGAACGAGATATTTGCACCCGTTGAAATCACTGTAAGAAACAGTTCTGCAAGATATTTTGAGTTCCGATGTAATGAGTGTAGTTCTCACGTTGTGGTCAACCAATCATTGATATGTTAAGGAAAGTTAGGGTTCGACTCCCGGCTCAGGCATTGATTTTCACGTATCCACGGAGTGCTTCCCTTGAAAAAAAAAAACTTAAGCCTCACATTTCTTATATCCTTCAGGCGTCAATAGTTGTAAAAAATTTAAAACCCAACGTGAAAACGTGTTGGAATTAATAAAGGTACTCAGAACTGGGCAGCGCTACTTTGAAATGTAGCGGCCGCTACATTTCAAAGTAGCGCTGTGCACCTCTGACGGTACTGTTCACGTCTGGTGTCATTCCATTTTTTTATCTTATTTTCGCCAAAGTTTAGCAATTGCTGGTGCTTCATCTTAACCCATTAATGCATGGTGTCCAGTTTTTTGTACGATTGATGGTAACCATTCCGAACAAAAACAATGATAACAAAACGCAATGGCAATAGATGTTTCATTGACAACAAACTACCTTTACATTTGCTAATGAAATAACTCGTACATGAAATGTAAAAGTTACATGAAACTAATTTATTTTATTTCGATTTTCTGTACCTCACGACTTCTAGCCCTAACGGATCGCATTTAATTCAGTAACGTGCGCCACAATCAATTGCAATTGCTGCAAAAACAAACAAAAATCAGTAACTGGACAATATTTTTCGTCCAATTTTGGTTTCTGTTGCTTAAGACCTGCTAAAGACTAATTGTTCAAAATTAGCTAGATTCATTGAGCGATAAACTTGATGTATTAATGGGCCAAAAAGGGGTCCTGCACTACATGTATTATTGATGCGCCTTCATCGTATGCAATGCGGCCGCTACATTTTCAATAGCGGTAGCGGCGCTACAATTTAGTGGGTGTAGCGGTAGCGCCCGCTACATATTTAAGTAGCGATACGAGGTTTTGCCGCTACAGCGCTACCGCTACATTTTTAGATAAAGCCTTTAGATTTTACTTAATAGTATTAAATATTATTTAAAAACCAGCATGATACATACATAATATAAATTACAGAATAAAACTGTACGAAAGATTTCGGTGTAATGTTGTCAACCTCAGCCTGTTACTAGTGTCAACATGTTAGTTGTTAGCCAGAGGTGGGCAGTAGCGCGCTACATGTAGCGGTAGCGGTAGCGGCGCTACAATCTAGTGGGTGTAGCGGTAGCGGTAGCGCCCGCTACATTTAGAGCATGTAGCGGTAGCTGAAGCGGCCACTACATTTCAAAGTAGCGCTGCCCAGCTCTGCGTATGCTGGACACACTTCCTCAGAAATTAACTGACGGTATTATAACTATCAATGCATAGTTTTCGAATACTTTTTGTAAGTATGTGTTACTTCCTAATCATTCAGGACAGGCAAAAATTAAAAGGGATAGTTGATAGGTATGAAAGCAGTTACTTTCCATAATTTTCTATGAATTTTTGAAAAAAATTCGTGAAGTAGAAGAGAATGATTGGACTAGAATTAATTTTTCTCCTCTTCAATACCGATGTTCAAATTTTTCCTATGTAATATAGAAAAGTGGGATTGATTATTAGTTAATTTTAAGCTCCCTATCCACATGAAATGTGATCCAAAGCGGGCGAAGAGAAGGGGCCATTTAGTACGGACTGGAAAACGCGCTGCATCTACGCACGGGTGTTCCCCCACCGGATTCCCTACGCATAGAAACAGCAAGTTAAAAAGGAAGAGGAAGAAAAGAAAAAGAAGAGATAGCAAAGAAGATATGTCAATTGACAGAAGCAAAGCGGGCAAGAATATAAGTCCCAAAGGCGTATCTATAGTTAAGGTAACCCAATGGTGCCCCCTAGGGTCACCAGTCCCAATAGCATAGGTTAAAAAACCTAACCCTACGGCCTATCCTATGACTTCTGAGTGGTAGAACAGCTTGAAATATTGTCGGTTTATTTATTTCACACCCAATGTAGATTTAACATACCTTCAAGAGGAAATATGTATAATACGGAAAATATGTCAATTAGGAAGTCATTTGGGTAGTAAAGGGTAAAGTCCATAACTGTTCCCAGCAGCAACTCTTGCTGTCTCTGGGAGGCGAATAGTCAAGGTTCCAAACAAGTGCTCGTTCCCTCCCAGAATACACGAGAGGCAGACACCTTCAACAGCCCCATACTCACTAGTGCGAGTCAGGATTACTACGAGGAGACATGCCATAAAGTGCACAACACCCAAGGTACACTGAAGAACACTATTTATGTTCCCAGTCGGCTGATTAACTCCCCGTAATGAGTATTAAAATATATTTGCTAGGGTACTGGGGGCCTATCCTCATTGTGACTGTTTGCCTCAGTTCGGTAGTTGAAGGAATATTGTGATTTATCGGAGACAGATCAATCACAGTGGATAATTAAAACAGGATAAAACGACTATATATTTAGTATAAATGTCACATAAATTGGATAATATAAATTTTGAGTAGTAGTTTAACAAACACTAAAGTTGAGAACAAAACAAAATTCAACGAAGATAGGCAGGCAAAAACCTCGGCAGGTGGGAGAGGCTCCAGCACCACGTTCTTGACGTGCCTCGGTCACCCAGTGCAAGATTTTTTATAACCCACCACACGCGGAGACTGAGGCGCACCAGGTCCTCCTAAGAGACGCTTTTACGATCAAAAACCCGTTGGTACCACGAATGGTGCAAAAAGAATGTCGTAAGTACAGTTTTAACTGAGTTCTGTACGAACGACTCGCATGTGCATGCATGAAGCAGAAGGAAAGGAACAACTGTAGTCGAGAAAGAGACCGTTAGAACAACACGCTGTCATTTTTTTCAGAGAAAAACAAACAGCAACAAAATATGGTCTACCTCACCTAACAAAGTACACACACAACAGATCCTTGATGCCAATGCAACACAGCATGGCACAAGCAGCCCATCTCACCCTAGTTCTGCACTGACGCTCAAGTCAATTTTTCAAGACTCGGAAACTCAGCTACACCCCCCGGGTCTTTCGTTCTCATTGAACGAAAATTCCGACACAAGTATCTTTTAGTGTACGGCATTTCCCAACAATCCATGAATATGTAAGAACTATGACGATGATGAAGTACACAGCAGTTGTAGTGAAACAAATTTTTGCCATTGGTTGAGATAGTTTAATCCAACACCAAAAAATTGGAAGGCTCTTAATGGAGAGATAGAACTCGAGTACGAACGAGGAAACATTCATCAAATACTGAAATAACCTTTCAAGACACAGAACATTTAATGGTTCCATGTTTTCGTCGGTGGATAAATGTATGAAGAACAATGTAAGCGACAAATATATTGACTATCAGAGAAATTCTTATAACAGATTTCTGAAAAACTTGAACCACAATTAGATCAAATTGGTTACACACGAAGGGCACTGAAGTCAAAATTACGAAATAACAAAATAACAGCAAAAATGATGCAGAACTCTCAGCACCAGCGGCTGCAGCCCCCCGCGTACTTCTCAAGACACGCCACGTGGCATCAAATGGCACGCACGCGTATTGGCCGCAATGTAATTTAAATGCTTGAGCGAACAACCTTAATGGAAGAGAATTTAAGAGATCAGCAGAAATGGAAGAGGAATGCCAGTGTCAGAAAGTACGACTGTTCCACCATGACCTGCGGATCTAATGTAAAATCCATTTCATTCGAGGACCGACATCCATGAACATTCACAAAAAAATTTGAGAACTCGACAGCGATGTGGGGAAAGGGTAGAGTATGCATTGTCAGTTACTCAGAAATTAAAACATATTTCCAAACACCCACCCTTCAGCACAACACAAACCCATTAAGTATAGTATCATTAATATTAAAGTTGTAACTGTAATTTGTAACTTAAACGTAAAAAGAAAAGACCATAGAAACATAGCACTGTGGAGCAAGAACAAAATGAAAGAAATATATCCCAGGACAGCAAATAGCAATACAGGAGTAACGCCCGGCAGCCCATACAAACTCGCATAACACACCCGTCCCTACACAGACACACACAGCACTTAAAACAAAAGATTTGTGCTGCAAATGAAATTCAAAACCAGAATGTTCTAACTTAAATTCATAGAGCTTGTGCACCTCGCAAAATAAACGTAGTAGTAGCAGTAGTGGTGGTAATAACAGCGCTTCAGTAACTCAGACTATCTCGCACCGAAAGAGCAGGGACCATTTAGTATGGACTTAGGAGAACGAGGAATCTCTGCACAAGGTGTGTTCCCACACAAGATCCTCTGCACACAGAAACAGCAAATAATACCCAACAAAAACAAACTTACTTTAAACTCATAACTTACTAAGGCAGTCGCACGACTACCTCCAGTAAGAGGTAGAATTCCTCGTGGGATCGCCTAAAACATTCTACTATGTCTCACCAACGGTCCTCGCTGGCAGTCCTAACGGTACCCTGTCTTGGCTGCATGCTGAGGTCCAGGGTGATACCCTTAAAAGTTTTTGAAAACTGGTTCACAGTAGAGAACTTTAGAAAAGTTAACCTGTTCATCGGATGTGATTACTATGGGGAATTTATAGCCCATAACAAAGACCTCAGCCGATGTCGCGCTACATTAAAGTTCAAGTTCCTGACGTTACATTAAAGTTTAAGTTCCTGGCCACAATTGAACTAGAGTAATCCCGAGCTGTAACAGACCAGTCCTGGCTTGTACGTGAGCTGGGCGCAAGCTCCACAAGCAACAGGGCCAGAGCACGCGAGCCAAGAAACTCCAAGTCAAATTTTAATACGAAAATACCAGCGCTTCCCAACTGAAGTAAACAATTTGAAACAATGTACCTCACCAAAATGTAATGATGCTTATTAGGTATCGTTCAGTGCTTTGAACACAATAAAAAAAGTTAGTTCAAAAAAATTTAAGCTGAGAGTCCGAGAGGAGGCACAACGAAGACATAGAAATCTGTATCAAAATAAAATATAATCGGATGCACGATGAAGTCATCGATGAATCGCAACGAGCTGGTCGAGGGATCATTAACAGAGGCTAGCGTCACAGCAACTAAGAACATTCAGGAAGTAGATGCTGTCCAAACGAAGGCTGAAACGTGCAGTTCCTTAATTTCTAGCGTTTGTTCAGAGCAGAAAGTTCTTGACTCTGCCCTGAGCAGGGTGAGCACGAGTCGCCAACACACGCAGGTAGAGGAATGAATAAGAGCCTAACTACAAACCAGGACCTCGAGTTGCTGCACAAGAATTAATCGGTCGGAAGAAGTCTCCAGGTCGGCGTTCGCAGCAATTTATTAGCTGCACTGCAGTAAAGTAGAAAAATAAGAGGAACCTTGCTGCCAGTTCACTACCTTCTCTTAACAACATGGCACTACATCTCCGTAAGATGAAACGCTCAAACAAATATAACATGTCGCAACGACGTATTCATATCTCTCGCTTAGTATGACGTATCTTTTAAATCGCGTCCATGCAAGTACTTCACCACACATTACCATACACATGAGCAATACAGCTTGAGGGAACAACAGTCCCAACAACTACGCTTGAGAGCCGTATGTACACGCATATTTGTTTGACATATGCCGAGTCTTCCGCAAACTGTACTCTCAAGCTCTGCCGCTGTACGCGCCGCCCACCCCCTCCAGCAGAAGGGACTCCTGACAGAGAAGGCAGCCAGACCAAGAGATGAGACTGATTTTACGATTTATTACTGGCCGAGAAGTTCATGTACATCCTGAAGGCCACCGAGAAGAATAGCGCTATCGCCACGGGCTTCAGCCAATCCATCCAGGTGCTGTTAGAGGGGGAATAAAAACTTCGTAAAAATGTGCACTTGACAATATTTTATAACGAAAATCGTAGGGTGCTAACACTACTATTGTTCTCGAAACCGTATCTTTATACGGAGAGGATAACTAAAGATGAGTCAGAGTTTACCACATACATTAGAGCACTAAAACACGGGAAGCAAGTCCTTGAGTTCTTGAAGTTAGGGTTATAGAGTTCCAAGAAAAATTGCGCTCTAATTTAGCCAGGGCCTATTTTTGAGTTAAAAATTCAATTGAAATAAGAAGGGAGATCCTCACAGTAAGGCTGAGTTCTAATAACTTTACATAAAGTAATCAACAGAAACGAAGGTATAAAAGCTACTATTTTCAAGTAACAAACGAAATTTTGAAAAATCTTCCATCACCAATGCAGTAACTTCCACGACTGATCCAGTGATATAAAGGAGACAGGATAGATACTGGCTATTGAACTTCGTCGATCAACACCTCCCCCCCCCCCATCAATCTTGTTGTCAATTGCCAAATTCCCAAGCGTCCAGACTTTGATGACTGCATACATCTCTGAACACCACGCCGGCCTGCCCCACACCCACAGGTCAAAACACACTCGAGGCAACTGTGAACAGCACAAAACCTAACACATCTGAGGCAATGCTGATGATATACAGAGCACATCACACCCGGAAAGAAAAAGCCCTTCCGAAATTCCACCTGCGACCAAACTCGAGATACTCTGCACTGGAATGCACATTACCAACTGACAGCCCACTTCAACGACCAAATCAGGGTATTTTCTTAGCTGTAAAAATAACGATTAGAAATTCAAGGAGCGTATATTCTTGAAGGTGCTACAGCCAACTCACTTGTCATCAGCAGCATTTCTGCCACCCTCCCACTCCTTCGGGCCCTTGTCCTTGGTGAACTTCTTGTCCTCCTGCAAAGATAAAGTCTGGTCAGGCCTGCACAGCTCAACTGCTACCAAGCCTTTGAAACTGTGGCTCCAGTTTTTGTACCAACATCAAATTTACGATTGTTAATTTGATCTTACCTTATGGACAAATGATGCTCAAAAGCAACAAAAAACCGATGGCCTACCTTACTCAGTGGACAACTAATGATCCTTCACTCTTAACCCATACATGATGAAACCCATGAGGTGCCTAGAGACACACGGTACCAAGAGGCACCTTTTAAAATCCTCAGGAAAGTGCTTCAAAGTTTCAAGAACCAAACAGTGAAGCTTAGAAGTGCGAGTCATCTCAACTTACGTAGATTTTCGACCATTTTACGAATATCTTTGTACTCGTACCTACGACTCGCTCTCCAGACAGAGGTAGGTTTGGGGATGGATGATAGTGGCATACATAACTCGTTTGAGCTATACATGGCGCTCAATAGCTTATGAATCTAGGGGCCTCGTATGTAGCTGCAGCTCAATTCACGCTCGTTTGAAATGTTTCTTCCCCAAACTAAACCTAGTTTTATCTCAATTTTAATTGTCACTAAGTTCATTTCTCGCCATTAGTAAGTACAATGTACATCACGTTCTTGGTACCTAGCCTCGACATCACTGAGCGTCAAACCAGAGTACAGTCTAAGCACTGACAATGCTGGCTACAACGCTATAACTTAGCACCGTAATTCCCACTGACTCCTCAGCTGATCTATTGCCTTACATTGTTATCCAATTCTTCTCAATATTACTAATCGAGTCCTAATGTTAACCATTAGAAGTCAATGTGACCCACATTCGCAGTCAATGCAACCCACATTCACAGTCAATGCGACTCACATTCACAGTCAATGCGACCCACATTCACAGTCAATGCGACCCACATTCACAGTTAATGCAACCCACATTCACAGTCTATGTGACCTTCATTCACAGTCAATGCAACCCACATTCATAGCCAATGTGACCTACATTCACTGTCAATGTAACCCACACTTATAGTCAATGTGACCTACATTCACTGTCAATGTAACCCACACTTATAGTCAATGTAACCCACACTTATAGTCCATGTAACCCACATTTATAGTCCATGTAACCCACATTTATAGTCAATGTGACCAACTAATATATGCATCATATTACCTATTTGGTCTCCTTTAAGTCCTTTTTCATCCATAAAAAACATAAAAAATTGGTAAATTTGTTGGTCATGGTCAGTTCACAGTGAACAGACACATGCACACAAACAGCAGCAGCAGAGCTGACACAACCAAGAATCCATAAATTTTTTATCAGCAATGATAACAGGGGCCAGATAAGGCTCTGACACAAGTGGAACCTATTACAATACTTCATGACATGCACGTTTGGTGAATTTATGAAGTAAAATGGCACTGAATCCCATAAAAAATAGAGCAATGAAAAGACAGATGTATTATTTTTTCATTTATTTTCTTCAAAGTTATCCATTAACATCATCAAATGGAGGAAAAGACTCTATTTGATGGAGGAAAAAGTGGCAGAAAAGGCTGCAGCATTACTACACGTATAAAGCATGCCAGTTCAAAAATGAAACCATTAATGCCCCATTATTTAAATTAATCAAAAACCCCATTGACAATGGTGCTGATCACACACAGCTCTGTCTGGGAATTTCCTGGACCAATATTGTACAAACTTAATCTTACCACAACATGACAAACCTGACTTAGCACAAGCTCTTAATTAGGCTTACACTCTATTGATAGGCTTACAATCTACATATACACTGGAATATTAAAAAATTATAATAATGAATGTACACCATCTAGCAATGATCTATTTTAAAATAATTTTCTATTTAGAATATCTCATGTGAAACTATCATGTGAGTTAGCTAAAAATTCTTGCACAACCTCACACACTGCAAAACAAGCAGAAGTGCATTTGGATGCTGCTTTGCAACAAGCAACTAACCTGAAAAAGAAAAACACGGATAGTATAAAGATATATACTCATAATTGGTGACTTTAGTTTGGATCATCATTCCTTTGATAGATGAAAACTTTCAATGAACTTGAAACAGTTAAGCAGACAACTAACACATCTTATAGTATTTCGCTGACAAACATCAGTTTTACACTTATTGCTATCAGTTGAAAGAAGCAAAGTCATGCCCTTGTAATCAAAACATCAAAGCCATCTTCAAAGTATGAATAACTGAATATTCTGAAGTTTGGTAGAAAACTAAGAAAATTAAAGAAAACTAAGAAAATTAAAGCCATCATAAACATCATATAACTTGGATTAAGTATATAGTAAATCAAAGTTGATCTTACATCAGTGAGTTCTCCAATAAGATATTCTCCCATCATTTCCCGAGCATCAGTCGAGTGGCCGACATCTTCAAAGGCATCAGTAGCCACTTGACCAGCTTGTTCCAGCAGCACTTCTTCACCACCAGGATGCTGTAGAGAAGAAACAAATTTGACTGCATGCAAATAGAGCAATCTCTCAAGGGTGTCAAGTAGATTCATGTTGCACAGTGAAGTAAAAAGAAAGCATAATTTAACCTGTGAACACCCACAATGGATCATACAGTTTTCTGTTAGTCCCTGTTAGTTTTTTGTTGAAAGGTAAATGCAAGCTTATGCACACATACACTGACTGCAGATAGTTTGTAAAAATCTAAATATAGTCTTTGCACCAAAATAATTTGGTTATGAAAGGGTCCATTTTTCTAAATCTAAAAACTAAGAGGAATATATCAAGGCCAGACACAAAACCAGCACAAACAGCTAATAGTACCATTATTGATTTGATGAAATAAAAGTTGCCAAAAATATACATCAATAAAAAAGGAATAACTTATATTTAGCTCTTAATTTACATGCAAATTTTACCAGCACATATTTGATGGCTTCCTATTTTGCAATCAAGCTCTTGAATCTTTAAAATTAAAAAATTTAGCAATACAAGCCAAAGATGTGAATTTACTATTGTATCATAAATACTAAAAAATTTGAAATACAATAGTAAAATTGTATCTTCTTAGGATTCTCAAATAAAACTGAAAATTTGAGATATAAAATTTTAGGGTGATAATTAAATTTATCCAATGAAAAAATATCTTGAACAATTCAAAGTCAGAAGAGGAAATGAGCAGTTATTGGGTCATTTGCAGAAATTGATAATGGCACATTTAGACAAGAGAAACCTTGATACATGACAATCAGAATTATCTAAAAGTTCTAATGAATATGATGATGAATATAAATGAAAGCCTAAAAATAATTAAAGAGAAAACAAACTACATACATAAAACTTTCAAAATTGCTAAAAATTGATTTAAAGCAGTCAACTGCACACAGCATCCTATTCTTTGCACTGCATTTAGGAGTTGATATAGAAATTTATTTATGAGTAGAGAAGACATTTTCAAAGTTTATGATAAGGAAAATGATAGATTAATTTATATTGTACAGCCTGTGTCCTCTCCCATGCTTTGTTCCTTTAGAATTACACTAGCCTTATAAGGGTAAAATTCATAAGTTGCATTCAGGGTTATGTTAAAATCAAATAGAATAGCTTGAATATCTTTCAATATAACTTTTTTTTAGCTTTGAAACCTCTCAACATAACTTTTTAATGCTTTGACATTTTTCAAAGATAGGTGTCTGCTTCTCAAAATTTTTTGGTCCAATAACCTTGAATTAAAGGCTGTAAGATGAATAAGACACTCAGTTGGCAGCAGTATAATAAATATTAAACAAAAATTTGACAAACACAAATTCCATACTGTAAAATTATTCATTGTGACTCAATTACGTAAAATTTATTGTGCAACTAAGTGTCCCCAATGGCAAAAAGTCTCCGACAGAAATGTGCGCAGTACTTCTCCGGAAACGAAACCGAATTCTAAATCAAAGTTATAATAATATTTATGACTGAACCAAAGGCACCATGGAACTTATTGAAGAAACTCAAAAAACTGTTTACCTCATTGAAGAACCGTGTTACGTCGTATACTTTGTCGTGAATTATAGTCCAACATGATTCGGCAGTTTTATGTTCAGCTACTTCTTTAAGAGAAAATTTTTTAAGTTCTGCCATATTTCCAGCAATAATGAAATGAAAAACTACAAATAAAACTTAAATGTAGACGCAAATGAGAAGTTTGATTTACAAGACAGGTATATTAATTACAACGGGGTTGCTAGCACCTATCGCCGTGGCATCCAAGTAGATACTAACGAGTAACGACCTATTTGTCCGACAAGCGATCGCTCCGGCAGGCCTCCGGTTAATGTTGAGAGATGAATTACAGATGCTGAGGCGCTAAAATCTTATTGAAAAACGTTATGCTTTATAAAACTAACGTAATGAATCATTTCAGAGAAATTATCTAGTTTTAAATTTGAATTTTTTATGGCAACTATCGCAGCAATTCAAATAGCAAAACTTGACCAAGAATTTTGTGCAATTAGCTACGTTGACGATTATTATATGCCTCACGAACGCATGTATGAGAACATACAGTGTTTATGGTCATAGTGATTGAAGGGCAGTTAGCATAAGTCAATTATATGGTATTTTCTGAAGTTAAATATTATATAGCGTCGAATGTACTCGTCATCTCATTAAAGGAATTATGAATAAATGTTAAGAGGATACACGTTGTTGTTTTAAATACGAATACTGGCGGGCCATTCCTTCATACAGACCGACCTACATAAAAACGNAAACAATTAAGATCGTCCCTCTGGTGTTTCTCTGTGCAACCCAACATGATCCCCCCGTTTACGTTTTACCGACCCTCCATGTTCTACTCTGAATTTTAATGGATCCTGCTATACTGAAATGCGTACAAATTCTTTGGACAATGAAATGGGTCGTTTCTATGTTGTCTAAATCATTTTTGATGCACGGTTCTTTCTTAGCCGTGAATCAGCAGGACTCGATCTCATCAATTCA
>VOMN01084342.1:0-24345 GCA_014899125.1 Orchestia grillus
CACACACGACCCCACACACACGACCCCACACACATGACCTCACACACACGACCCCACACACACGACCTCACACACACGACCCCACTCACCCGACCTACTTACACAACCCCAGGGTGGGGACACCGTCTATGCGCCCAATCTTTACACTTGGCGTACGTTTCACGAACAAAGTAACAAAAGTATAACGTCTGAAAGTTCGAATTTGTCTCGCAATTGACTAAACGTGCGCTGAATTCTGAACGAGTTCCAGTAACGTGTCCAAATCCCCACCAGAAGATTCAACTCAGTAGGTAACAAGCTCACTCTTGCTGCTGCTACCTCGTTCTTCTGGTTTTTCTGCCACGGACGTCTTTCGCCTTTGCTCATCTCTACTCCTGACGACAGTTTTACGGATGGTGAAAAAATGCTTTAATTATCTTTTTTTTTCGTTTTGTCCCTTTTTATCGCTGCCGCACGTGCAACTTCTTCTGGCAAACTAAGCCTCCCTCAATTTGACGGGCTTCTATCGGTAGATAATTAACATGACCTCCTAATCTCAGGTCAGGAACGGTGTGGATAGCGCAAACTTTGCCCAACTCACACATATCCAGCAGGTAACGGCGAAGCTCATACAAATGGGCATACTACGCCTGCCATCCCACGCCCTCGTACGTTGCAAATCACTGGAAAGCCGCATGGTCGACGCACATTATGAGCTGTAATTAAGGGCCTTTGAGGGCAAAGCAAGACATCATTTCATTGCTGACTGAGGTAATTTGCTGTCTGAATGCGCGACTGCCACTGCCCCTTTTGAAAGCCAACCCCGCTACGTTCAATCTGCAGTCACGTTCAAACAAAGTCTAGACTAGACTGTCCGTTAGGTCAATTTTTAGAATCATAAAGCGTATAATTTTAGAATTTAATTGGAAGAAAATTGTAATTTTATGGTGGAAAATTGAATGCAGAATATGATTTGGTGCTTATAATGAAGCTTTCTTTCTCTTATCTCTCAACGTTTATATCCCGGCCTCTCTCGTCCGTATGTAAGTAAGTGGAATCCTGCGGGCAGGTATCAGCCAACCAAGCAATTCCCAAGATCTTCAGAGTTGTAGTCATATCTATATATATATATATATGCAGGGCGTCCCTCAAGAGTCCGAACCCTGTCTTTCACAGCATACAATATGCGTACTCGTATACAGGTTTTAATTTTAATTCATCGGGGGGCCTTGCTACAGAAATTTATCCTCAACAACACACTGAATGAGATCGTGAAATTTGTTATTAGTATGATTCCTATAACAAAAACTATAAAAAGGTTCCGAGTCCCTTTTTATAAAGCGAACGGTCGATTTTGCAAACGAAATCAACCAAAATTAAAGCTAGGATAGTCTCTAGTTTCCCATGCCGTGCTCTTGTCATCCTGATTTCTGTACATATCTCGAGCTAGCATTGCTCTGGCACGCTAAGTGCTCAAACTTCAGCATTAATTTACAAATAAAGTTCTTAAATTTTATCATCCTGCAATTGAACTCATTAATCTCACGCAGAAGTTCTCATCAAGGCTTGATGCCATTTTCTGAGATGCCTTAGCATTTTCCTACTAATGAGAGCAATTAGCAAGTTTCTTCGGTACGATTTTCCTCGATAATGGCGTTCACTTCGCTCGAGAGTGCCCAAATTACGCAGAGGCAAACTCGACCAACAAAGCAGGAGCAACTTCTGAATGGCCAAGGCGAGGGATTCCAAAGCTGCCAGAATTCGAGAACGTTGAGTATATTATTAAGCTCATGCCTGCCATTTTGAAAGTTTATGTTCTCCAAGAGACCAAATTCCTGTAAAGCATATGGATATGAGAGAAACGTCTGCACAAATGTGTGAGTACAAGAACCTTTTCTTTTGATCCTTTACTCCCGACAGTTAGTAACCTCAAGGCCAAGCTACTTGGTTCTCGCACTTTTCAATTAGAGGCTACAGTTTGAAGTAATTCAACTGCTAGAGTAAGAATTTAGATTGATTAGAAAGATCCCTGGTAATCAGTTGTACCGGTGAAACTGTATTAATTGATACAAACAACATTTCGCACCAGTTTTTTATCCCCCTAAATGAATTTATGCGAAATGACACTGGTTTCGACTTTTTATATAAAATTTAATGCAACTAAGGAAAGACTTTCTTTTCATAGAATCATTCATAGACTGATTAATCAAGGTTAAATTTTTATTCATAGAACATAGTGTAGGAGCTTTCCATCTTGGCATCAAAGTTCTTTCTTGACTCGGCAAGCCTCGCTTGGTGGTGGTAAAATTGATACTGAAAATGAAAAAGCATTCGCAACAGCAGAAAATGACATATACTAGGAAAAGTCCAAAGATATTTTAGGGTTTTTATAACTTTTTCCGTTAAATTTCTTCCCTTGTTGTATCCAAGTTTCAGAGTACTGTACAGGCAAGTTTCCACTAGCTACTACTTTGGATAATTCTACGATTCAAATCTCAGTAAATTACTAGTTATTTTCAGTCATAGGATTTTAATATTGAAATGCAAATCTTGCTCGTGTTTCAATGTACCTACGCAGAAACTCTCCCATCCGTCGAATTTTTAGATCACTGATTGAGTAAGATGAAATAGAAATATTTTGATGCTCCAAAATTGAAATTAATAATTTTAAACATCGAATTAATACGTCAAACATATAGATACTAAGTTCATTTCAAATTACAAAAGATAGTTCCTTTTTTGAAAAGTTTTTGAAAATCCACGAAACGTTCCTTTTATTTTACACGTCGAGCACTGCCGAACGATGTCCTACCCTTGGCAGCCCAGAAGGACAACATGGATCTGTTTCATAAGCGCGCTTCTAGTTTTCGTAAAAAGCGCAATGCAACCTTATTGCGCATATGCAAAAGGCTGCGGTTAGCCTTTCGTACTAAGGTAATTGTAGCCTTATCGCCATTTGGGCTATGAAGGGTTACTTACAGTAGATTCAAGACCGTTCTAATCGAGAGCAGCTGAGCTTGCTGGGAGAAGTTACCACGTGGGAGACATTTTAACTCACTACACAGGCTTCCTAGCCGACCCCATAAATTCTATTGATATGTCCTAGTTCAACTACTAGATTTAGGTAGTATGTACAACGAATGAGTCACAATGTGGAATATTATGTTTTGTCTATGCTCATGTACAGAGCTTCATTTACTGCCTTCCAGTCAACGACCCGGACCTTTCTCATTGGTGTGCTAAAGCTCTCAAATATGTCTAAATGAATACTGCAAAATCGCAGGTGTTCGGAAAAAATAGCAACAACAAATACCCCGATAGAGATCTTTCAGTATTCTTCAGTCTTTAGGTAAGCATATATGTATATACATCTTATGTATATTATACATATCTATTGCAGGTGTCAATCTCTTGCCCATAATATAGCACAGAGATCTTTCATTCTGATCGTAGACGCGGCGGTGTCAGGTTGCTATATTTCTCGAGTGAAGCATCCTAGCCAACCTACCAGCAATTACCTTCACGTGCAACAGGCTGAAATTGAGCGTTATGTATCATTCGCCAGTGATTAACTTTTTAGTAAAACCAACTTCAAAATTCCCAGACTTCTTTTATTACCAGCTGTTGCGGAGGCTTTGTGGAAATTCCCTGCTGAGTTGTGCAATCAAAGAGTCCGAGCCTCTGTGTTAAGGAACGAGAACCCTGATCACCCAGCGTGTGGCCTCATGCCCTGAGCCCTTTCGTATATTCTCAATGTGGAGGTAAAATTACAAAAGAATTTGTATTGATTTTTAATCGAGCAGTCATATTCTACTCGCTAAAACTGGCGCCTGAGCAAAGAATGGACCAAAGAATAATGTTCTACTTGAGGATAGTTATTGCCTGGGCGAAGCTCGGGCAAGTTAGTATTTTCTTATGCTCCCAAGAGAGTATAGCATCTTTAAAAGCATTATAGCTCTCAGCAAATGAAATTTCTATGCTTGGGAGAAATTATCGATCAGAAAAACAATCAGAAGAAAAATATACTCACCTTAATTAAAAGAACATTCCTTAAAAATACCGAGAAAAAACTCAATGTCGACGATATAAGGATATTGGGGTGCAGAATTGACTGCGAACAAAAAAGCACAATAGCTTATTGCCTTTCGATATCCTTTACGACAACGTAAAGCCCAGCCTGTGATGTCGCTTTGAGCTAACGCTAGTACCCTAGACAACAATCTGCTCAGACCCTTGTCTTTGATGCGCGTCATGGCAGGGGATTTTTTATGCTGCTCAGCAAAATGATATAGCGAGTTATTTATAGCTTTTTTATAGTTAGTTATTATAGTTATGCAGTTATTTTTGGTGTTAGTTATATATATATATATATGTATATAACGTATACTATTTCTCTTAGTTATATTCGTATATCTATAATATTTCAAATATCTATCAAAATCTATCGATCAACATTTGAAGTAATATGTATAACTAAAACTCTTTCCATCTTGACCAGATGAGAGTCGCAATATGCGGCAGAACTGAAAAAAATTGGGTTAAAGGGCACCCGCCATGACCAAGTCAAGCTGCCAAGCTGCAATTTAATATTTAAATTTTGCATTTGAAGTCGGTTTAGGGACTTTCCAGTTGGCATTTCATCAATAAAGTGCTAGTTTTGAATGTGCTACATATATAATGCAAAAACAAAACTTCGTGAGAGTCGCAGGCATTTTCCGCAGCTTTGCATCAAAATGAGTTTGGAAATAACCCATTTGCCATTAATAAAAGTAATGTTCCGCAGTGTTTACAGTGAGAAGAAATTTTAAAATGCAATTTTCTTCTATAAGTGTTTTCAAAATCAAAAATCAAAAGGCGCTTCTTACTATGAGTGCCTTTTGATTTGTTACGTTTGAAGAACTCAGTCCTCTTCACTTGACGTCACTTTCACGACTGACCAGATCAGTCACACAAGCCACAGAGTTAGAAAAGTTCTCACGTGAATGCGAATGACCAGAAACGCTGGATGTATAAACTCAATTAACTCTCTTGAAGATCCGTTTTTATATTCAGAATTTTTTTTTAGAACTTCCATCTTCATAAATGTTGCTATACTATCAAGATTGAAACGACATATTAACTTGTGGGTTCATTCAGAAGTGATTAAATCTAGTTTTTATAGGTAACATCTGTATTGCTAGAGTTTGTTCTTTGATATGAAATTGAATATTAATTTAATATATTTCTGCCGAGCTGCCAGGGAGACACACCGAGCTACAAAGAGAGAAGCTAAAAAATGGTGTTTTCACGAGAACTAACAGACGTCATGTGGTCAGAATTGGGCTTTTCCACCATCATAGATTTCAAGGACGGTGTGTGAGGGTGCGGGACAATTTAATTGCTTTAAAATACGGAAACTTTCTGTGGAAAACATACCGAGAGCCCCAGAACACCTGAAGTAATCGTTCTCGTACTTTTATATGTTCCTGCTCGACGACGCAACTCTGAACATCGTATGGTTTTTTTAGAGTCATTGCGATTGGCATTACGTAGTATACTAGTATAATATCACGTAAATAAAAAAAACGATCAAAATATTTCCCAAAACCAGAAATTTCTAATCATTTAAAGTCTTTTCCTCACCCCGCCGATAAATTTATAAAACTATTGATTTTTTTAATCAAAATATATTTAGTTAGCCAAAATTTCTACCACATCGCACTATGTTAGTTGCTTGTTTGCTTGCTTTAATTGGCTGTCGGTCTCCCTCATCAGTATTTCATTTCCAGAATATTACTGTAAGCCGCGCTGATATACCGCTATGTCGTAGGTAGGATACTGAATATTGTGGTGTAAAGTAATGTAATCTAAAATGAATTGAATATTTCAAATGACAGAAGGCACTAGAAAAGCAGTTTTGTTATCTTAGTGTGGTTAGAAGATATTCAAAGCTTCAGCTGGACTTTCCTTTTTATTGCCCAAACTTCTGCACTTTTCTGCGGAATGCATTTCCGAAGGAACGAGTCGTGGGAAACCTCAAGCACTTAGGGTACACACGCGCATTTATGCTGCGGAATATTAAAATTTTGAGATAAAATTTTAGAAAATAGAGGGTATTTTACAGACAAAATTATAGGCAAAACCATACATTAACGAGAGAAAATCGTTTTGAAATGATCATGCATAAACTGTTAACAGAAGGTCAGTTCAGTAGATACATCAAATATGTCAGTTTCTTAGCAATTTATTCTGGGAACCTTCTTGGCCTTACCAGGAAATTAATTACCAGGAGTTTGGGATTATTGAAACTCATATCGCGACCTGTTTGAGTGACGTGTTAGTAGATCAAAGAATTTTATTACAAGGTCCTCAAAGAATACTGATGCTAAGGTACTCTCTTCTGAACTTACTTTCTGATTTCACCCATATACACAGAGTTACAATCGTTGCACTAAATTTAACAAATCACATCTCGCTGCTCTGGGATGGGGATTGAGTCCTTTAATGAGCAGAACTTGTTCGGCAACATCCTATTCGGCATATGATATTCGGTTACATCCTATTTTTCTCTATTACAAAGTTTGGTTGCCTGAAACTTTGATCTATCAGAGATACGTGGACCCTGACCTCTGTACACTTTACTCTATAACTACACCTCTTCCTTTATCTGGTCGAGAAATTAAATTGTTTATAGTATGGCCGAAATCCTTAAGTAATTTTATATCCTCCTTAGGTATACAGGTAAAAAATACCTTGAGCAGGAAAAACTGCAATAAAACTTTTCGTCAAGAGTTTGGAGTTGATTAGAAACCTAAGATAAAATGCAATGATTCCCAATATTAAGGTGGTAAAATAATTTTCAAATGATGAAAAGTAGTTATAGAAATCAATCTTGTAAACTGATAGGCAAAAATTTCACCCACAACTAAGTGTATATTTTATACGATCAGAATAGATATAGTGCTATCGTTAAAACAACACTGTCAGGGTCCAACGGGTCAACTTCTCAATGAAACCCAAGATCAAAAAGTTGTTTGGTACACGCACTAAGCGTCTGTGCACGCAAGTCCTCTGCCAGTTCGGTGACATGCTGTACGATCAACGAGGCGTCCGATCAAGAGTACAGCGACAGAAGCTCTTCCTCCGAAATGTTCGATTAAGTGGTCAAGCGTTGAGAAGTTTTCTTCTTGGTATTAATCTCATGTACGAGAAGTTCCTTTTGCCTCGACTTGCAAAATTTTGCCCTTTGTAAGCCCCATAATGTTGCACTTTGTTAGGCCCAAAATGTTGCACTTTGTAAGCCCCAAAATGTTGCACTTTGTTAGGCCCAAAATGTTGCACTTCGTAAGCCCCAAAATGGTGCACTTTGTTAGGCCCAAAATGATGCACTTGAAAGCCCCAAAATTTTGCACTTTGTAAGCCCCAAACTGTTGCGCTGTGTTTGCCCTAAAATGTTACACTTTGTAAGCCCCAAAATGTTGCACTCTGTAAACCACAAAATGTTGCACTTTGTTAGCCCCAAAATGTTGCTCTATGTTAACGCCAAAATGTTGCACTTTGTTAGCCCTTGCTGTGTAGGGAGACACTCCGTCGAAAGACTTAGACTGGGTTGTGACTTCAAGTCAGTCCTTACAGAGAAATTCCCGTTAGATGTTACTGAAAGTCAATTTGAGCTCGCAGTCATTTAGATTTTGAATTAACTAAGCATAAAAAGTACCGCAGATTAGTGGAAAAATGTTTTAAAAATTTAATATTTATCACCATATTCTTCATATGATACTTATGATATAACTAACATCAGCATCTACGTATAACCAGCTTTCCTGAGTGAAGTAATAACATAAATATTTTTATCACACGTTAAATTATGGCATAGTTCATAAAATGAAGGAAGTGAATAGCTACGTTTACATGCACTATTTCAAACACCCACTATCATGAATTCATTATTAATTTTTCTACACAGAACTCCTTATTGATACGCATGGGTGGTCACTTTTGCATTGCTAGTTAACTACGTACAACCTTATTGACACTCTTGCGTCTAAAAAAAAACCTGATAGACGGTGAGTTACTAATTCCACCGACCGAGTTTAAGAGGATAAATTTTCTTACGTATGGTAGACTCCAAACTTACGATGACTGCAGGAAAGTTTCTTACATGTAGTTGAGTCCACAGTCACGATGACGGTCGAAAGCTGCACCAATTTCAGATTCTTTCGATCTGGTACGATAACGCAACTCAGAGCTCGAAGCAATATTTTTCAGCAGCGTCTTACTGCGCAACTGTACCAGTGCAGTAAGTCACCTGGCTGCAGGCCAAATAACGGGCATTTCTCAAACGAATGTAAAAGTAAAGACAAACTGCAGCGAAGTCGGCAGCAATTCCGCCAGTTTACGACAGCGCGAAGGTCGTCAGCGCCGCTAAGTCCACTTGCCTGTCCTGCTACTGTACCCGAAGTGCCGATCAAATTTTTCTGGAAGTTCTTTAAAATTTTGAACGTGAGATCGTAGACTTACAAAAAGGACTCGTGTCTCGGATACGCGTCTCAAAATTCCTATGAAATTGATATCGCTAGATCGCAGACTTGCGATAAGAACGTGTGTCTTGAGAACAGAGCAAAAATATACAGTTCGCTGCCTAATAGTGGGCAAGAATGCTGGTACATATTTGGAAAATAGGCAGGCGTTCATTTAAAAAGGTTCATTTACTTTTGTAAGGCTGTAAAGTTTTGTGAATCTCTGAAATTTGCCTTCGATTTTGAGAAGTTAATAAATATAATAAAGCAAAGAGTTAAGAAGTTCCTTATGTTCCTTACAGAGTATTACATTGTTTTTACATCATTTGAAACTTGAACTAAAACTTCACCTCCATTGCTTTAACAGTTTTTAAAATATTAAAATGAAGACAAGCATATAGCAGCGTCATGAAACCAGTGGTATTCATACTATTACACTTCTTTGGGCATGTCATCTACAGAGTCAAAATTTCTGATCTGTGAAATTTCCATGTTGATGACGAAAATTTGTCTGCTGGTGATGATCATTAAGCCAAGCACGAATTTTATAGGTAGAGTGGTTGATGGGCATTTGAACTACTTTTAATACCCAATTTCAGTTTAAAGTGAAGCATTTAACAAATTGTGTTAATTATTTTCCGTTATTTTGATATGGAAATAAATAAGGTTCTTTCCAGATCGTCTCATACGATCTACGGAATCCTATTTATGCTATGTCAGAATATGATACGGGAAAATTTCATATAGTTGATCAATTAAATCTTTATTCCACATAATATAGAAACCTAATCGAACTTATAATGTGTGCCTCAATAATCCTGTAGTACTTGAAAGAATAGAATGGCGAGTTTGCTTTCCTAAATATACTGTACAGGCGCTGCCCCTTTTCAAGACATGAGACTGATGGGCACTAGACCTCAAACTTCTAGTGAAGCTCAAACTAAAACCACTTTGATTTACTAAGAAGAGAGAGTAGTTCGTAAAAAACCTTTTCACTGGACATTTTACCTTAATGAGGTATTTTTGAACTATCACCTTAATGAAAAAGTTTGAAATTTCCTTCTGATGAAAAACTCTGATGAAGGTTCAATTTAATACATTAGTTTAAAATTTCGCATTCATGAAATCGTTTCAAACAAATACGACATTATTTGAATCAAGGATAACTTGTCTCTCACATCAACGTTTGCATAGGCCTCCCGACTTTCGGTGCCACCCTACTCGCTAGTGGACTCGTCACTTTTGTTCATTTTAATATTTGCAAATATTATTCAAATCATTTTAGCCTCAATACAGCGAACTTTACTAACTGTGTTACCAGCTATTTTGCTTAATATTTTATTGCGTGCCTGTCAAAAGTGAGAAACTTTTTTTATTTTTGGAGTAATTTGCCCCTAGATTGAAAGAAAACGAAATTAGGAAAAATATAAAAAAAAAAGTTACTAAAAGTTGCTCAAACTCGTCGATCCTCGACTTCACGGCTTAGAGTTGAATTGAAATTTGTGAAAGTAAATGGGAAAAAGAATCGAATTATTGAGGTTTTTCCGCCAGCAATTTCAGCAAAGAAAAAAGTTCGTATTCAGTTGGCATAATTTTCTGCATCTAAAATATACACATGCAGTTCAGGTAGCTGAAAACATATGTAACGAGGATGATCAATTTTAAATGTAATAAAACTCATGTTCGGAACCTTGATTGTTCTTTGAGGCTGTAAAATTGAAGGCTACCAGCAGTGTAACAGCCCAGAGAATTTATGCCTGATATTGACAGAGCTGCGTGAACTCCGCTAAGCGCATGCGCTCCAGTGCACCTAACGCATCAAAATGAATTAGTTTTAAAATTCGGGGTGCATTCTATGAATGTTTTAGATTCGAGTGCATTTAGATTGACATCAATGATTCGTTAAAAAAGTAAATTCAGACGTGAGTTTAGAAACTCTTATTTGAAGTTTCAGATTAGGCAATTAGCCCTCAAAAAATAGCAATTTTGAAACAGAAATTAATAAAACTTCGTGAAAGAATGTACCTTGGATGAAATTATATCATTAACTTCGAGAAAATTGCTGCCGGAAATGGTTCATTCGTGAATTCCACATGTAAAGCCAGGTGCAGACTTAATTTTTGACAGACTTCGTCAGCTCTTTTGCATAAGCCCATAAATTATTCGTAATAATTTTCAGTAAAATGTGCATATACAAAGTAATATGTTAATCGTAAGTAAAGAATGTTGTTAAAAATCTTTCTGTTGACATTTCAAAGTGGCAACAACATAGATACCTAACGTGTTCGACTTTCAATAGCGGCAGCAACATAGATACCCAACGTGTTCAACTTTCAATAGCGGCAGCAACATAGATACCTAACGTGTTCGACTTCCACGCACGCACGTTGGCGGTAGACAGGCTCCTGTTATTTCCCCATCTTTCTTGCCCTGGACGCCTGTAGAAGACCGTTGGTCCGGAAAGGCTGTTTTGGGAACGCTCGTTTGATCCGTGATTGCCTCATCAGGCACTAATTCCTGACATTATTGCCACTAATTATTCGTGCTTCGTTATGAGGCCTAATCGATAGTCGATTCCGCAGAACTACATGGAGAGAGAATTGCTCTGCGTTAGATAGATTAGAGGCAACCAACTGGGGGAGCCTGTAAATTCAAAACCCGTTGAAACATTTTTTTTAGCTCAGCATGGCATAGTTTTATGGGTGGAGTCATTGGGTACATTGGGTACAGCTCCAAAAATTTAAAAATTAGAATTTTAGGGTTTAAGAATGATGCTGGAAAATTTCAAAAAAAAATTCATGCGTCATAACATTTGCTAATTTAGACTACTGCTGGCATGCTGATTTCAAAACCAAGGTCAGTTTTTCTCTACCACGTCAAGTTTTCTTTCTTCAGTTTACCCTCTAAATGAGCAAATTTTCATTACTTATAATAGGACTTGATACGTGATTCCGATGGAAATAATCCACGGTAACTTCGCCTTTTAAATGCACGTGAGACAGGGCAATGCAATGCGTGCACCTCTTCACTCACGTGGCTTCATATTTTGCCAACAAAAAGTCTGCATCGCATTTATTTCAATTTATTTCTTTATTTTATAGGTATTTCATTTTTGACTTCATAACTGTCCTTGCTATTTTTTGTGTAAATCCCTAATCAGCCCTGATTCTCTTGCAACATTTGTAAGCGATAAATTAGATCCTGTATACCCATGCTATACCCAATGGTATGCTTACGTCTTCGTCATAACCTTGTGTGGTTACAGAGTATTCCAACTGTCCCAGCCTGGGGACAGTTCACACCGAAATGTAGTCCGTAAGAGGGATTCAAACTAAGCATCATACGTCAAACACTTCGAAGAAGTCATACAAATATCGCTTGAAGACAAATAACAAACGATATAAGTTTTGCATGATATGGGCGTATGAGATGTATGTATAACATTAACCTGATCCGTGCCGATTCTCACAAGTGAGAACTGATAAAAGTTCAACTACTTTTGTTCATATACTTGAGTCGAGCAACTTTTGTCCTACTACTCTGGAACTACTTTTGTCTAATAGCTTTTTCCAATCAGTTTTCTCCAACTACTTTTGTCAACAGTCCATCTACTACTTCTGCTTATTCGTGAAAATTCGTGGTTACCGCTAAAATTTCCCCGATGGGCGAACGGGACACATCTCCCCGTGTCAGTAAGGACAGCAGTGTCCCCTGTTAACTAATTTGAACACATCTACCCGTGTTAGTGAGGTCAACAGTGTCCCCTGTTAACTAATTTGAACACATATCCCCGTGTTAGTGAGGTCAACAGTGTCCCCTGTTAACTAATTTGAGGCGCCCAAGGCACCTCGTCATCACAGTGTAATGGGTGATCATTGAAATGAAAGTCCGTTACCGGATATTAGGGAGCTAAGCAACGCGCTAATGATGACCAGACCTCACGTTCATGATGAACTTGCTTTCCATCCGTGGTATAAGTCCGACGTTATGAAATGATTAGCCATCCATACTCATATCTCTTCCCATCTCTATGTTCAACAGTAACTCAAAATGTTCACGATGTTTACAAAATGAGACCCTAAATCAAAAGTCTCATGTACTAGGAAAAAAATAGAGAGCCCGAGAACTTCAAAGAGGCTCGGCACACAATCGATTTTCGTGCCTCGACGACTCTAATTCGCAAACCACGAGCAGGAAATTTAGTTTCGCTCCGACAAGCCAATGGATCAGTGGCTGGTCATGAATAAATTTAGCCGCGATATCAAGGAGGAAACCACTTTCCATTTGAAGTCGACACGCCGGCCAGAGAGCGTCTCCCTCGAGACACCTTTATTGCGCTGCTAAACGATCAGAAACACCGAGGGGTCGAGTCCTCTCTCTCTCTCTCTTTCTCTCTGTCCGAATTGTTCCAAATTTCCTGGCACCAAAAACACGTTGCAGTGCCGTAAAGAGTGACTTTCTTGGGGAATTTGTACCACACGTGCGATTGGAAAAATTTCTTCGCAGATTGGTCTCGGGAAGGAATCTTCTTCCCGTGAGATTTTCAACCAATAAAATGGAAACTTTGTCAGAAAGTTGGGGAAGTTGAAATTGCCCTACTAATTGAAACTTTTAGAACATAAAGTGATGTCTCATGTAAAACTTTTATTGCATTTAAAAAATTCCATCATGAAGAACGTTCAGCGCCAAATGAATTTCTACAATGATTTATTGATTGCATGTAGCTTACGTAGAATGTTAAAACAATTCCCTTTGGAAGCGAGTGAAGAATAATCAGTTGTTTTTTAAGAGATTCCTTTCAACTCCCAGACTATAGATACTGATGCAGAAAAGTAGCATCTTTATGTTTTCTTAAATTAGAATTGAAGGTAAACACCTTTCACTGAAGTCGTCGTAAGCACGTAGACATAAATGATAAAACTACGAACTCTCGAGCGGTCATTCAGTCAATCAAACCAAGAAAATTATTGATCGAACAAAAAGATAGAAATCTGCTAATCTATCAAAATATGCATATATAAATTAAATACCTCCTCTCTTCAATTTCACTTTGGTCAAATTTTTCAATACCAAGCATTTTTTTACCGCTGAGATAGCAGTCAAATTTTGCCTAAATTCAAATTAAGTATAAATCATTTTTTCATTTAAGGGACTTCATCAAACTTACGCGCACATTTAACCTAAAGTTGAAAAAATAAGAGCTCTTTGCATGCAGCAAAACTTACTCTGCACTTAAGCACGACATAAACTAGGCAAACTAATGGTGAAATTTTCAATTGAAACACAGAGCTCCTGAATAATTTAAACTTAAGTCTTCCGACCCTCGTTTCGGAAACTTATACATTCCATTTGAGCTGAATAAAAAAGTTCCCGTAGAAACAGCTTTCGCACGGGAATGCTAAACCCCGTTTTTAATGTTTTCTATAATGACGGTGAATGGAGTTATTATACAAAAAATGTCATAGTGCTTAACTTAACACTACCGAAGTACAACTAACGTAATGGGAATCCAATTCACTGAGTTCTTTTTTTTTAGCTCAACATCCTGTCTTCGATTCAGTGAAAATTTCAAGCGTGCAATCACAAGTTGTTCCCAGCCTCAAAAACCCATCCTTTGTCTTCTATTCGATTCAGGACAGCTATCTTGTTGCCAATGGGTGAGCTTCCGTTTATTTTTTTCATATATCGATTCACTTTCAGAACTGAGTTCGTAATGGACATTTGATTTGTTTTCGAAAAGGAATAAAAATGAAATTGCCTAGAGTTGAGCTGCAGTTTTCATGTGACACAGTATTGTAAGGGACGCACAGGCGAGCTACTTCTGCACCTCTGCACACGTAATGCTACTTCTGCACCTCTGCACACGTAATGCTACTTCTGCACCTCTGCACACGTAATGCGGTCGTGAAGCGTTGAGCACTTGGGCATCTTCTCCCCGTTCAAAAGGTGTTCTGTACTATTTATGTAGCTTTAATTTACGTTATGAAACTTCATTTCTTGAGGGAATGGTTGCATTGAATGTAAATGCGAACAAACATTAGAAGAGCCTGCAGACGACTTGTGCTTCCAGTCTGCCAAGTTTCCTATAATATAGTTGAACAAATGGATGAGTTTATATGGTAGACCTAAGGTTTATTGGAAAGGAATTTGAATTCCTCATAGACCGAGATCATGCAAGCAAGAGTGTGTCATCAGTTCTGCCGGTCTGCCTGTCCAACTACTGGTCTTAGACACGTCAGCCGAGAGGCGTATGTAAAATTTTAGTTTAAAATACTAAATAAATTCCTTGAAGTGGGCTTCTTTTCTTTCATATTCACCTACCCCAAATCATTGCCAATCAATAGAAATACAATGGTGCCTTTCGTTTCGAAGAAATGCTAATATGGGTAGCATGAATTTTGAATGAATATCGAGTTTAGGATCCCTAAATCTATGTATCCTTGCACTTTTCGTTGACTAAGAAGTACCTAAGCGTTGATTGCTCGAAAGTTATATGTACTGATGAGCGTAGCCCTACTTTGGATGGTCCAGAGGGTTGGTCCAGAGGGTTGGTCCAGAGGGTTGGTCCAGAGGGTTGGTCCAGAGGGTTGGTCCTGAGGGTTGGTCCAGAGGGTTGGTCCTGAGGGTTGGTCCAGAGGATTGGTCCAGAGGGTTGGCCCAGAGGATCAATTTTAAAATTACTCAAAGGATTTGCGACTGAAACGAATTGGACGCTCCAGACTTATTTCCACGAAGAAAATGTGCATATGTTTTACCTTTGAAACGTCTTTTGGTGTATTTATAATTACATGTTCAAGATTAACCCTGATCAGTCGTTCCAAGGAGAAGGTTGAAAGTGGCGATATAGCTCTCCTGGGATCAGTGACGACGATCTGCGCGCTGATGAGCTCTCAAATGCTGCTCTTGAGAACAGGAGTACTGCACCTAAATTGTACAGTGCTTGTAAATAGATTATGTCTCTGACCTTCGAACTCTGGACTGTAAATATCTACAGCTCTACAGTACGAGGTACCCACCTACAGTGTGTTAGATGAGCTACATGCCTCTACTTCCTATTTCTACTACCTACCTCTACTGTATCTTTTAAGTAGCTTCAGTGAGTTAGATGAAAATGGGGCTCACAAATCTCATGAGCTGGATTTTTTTCTCATATAGCCCATGAAGAGTGGTACCGGTGAAGGAAATATACCAAAAATAGCATTAAATGAAATACACAATTTATAATAAAAGCACTGACGCTATCAAGGAACTCTAATATCCCATGAAGAGTTTATTTATGCAAGCATTTATCAACCTTTCAACCTTGCCTTACATTCAAATGTAAACAAGACCTGCTCAGTTCACGTCAGATGAAGCAAAAATGCTTCTGCTTCCACATCGCTAATTATGATCAAATGTTAAAGCGGCCCTGACACGTCGTAATTTCCTGAAGGCAAACGTGTATCAGGGGGAGATTCAATCACATTTGACTCGGACGCGACTCTCCACAAAATTCTCTAGTGAAGTCGAGAAGCCAAAATCCAATAGCAATCATTGCAGTCCCCAGGCCGGGATTTATTTATGGCAGATTGAGGAGGTTCAGGAAACGAGGTCTTTGTTCGAAGGAAATAAATCTCCCTGCAAGTGGCGGAAAGAAAGGCCCGTTCCCTCCCTATTATGCTCTGGAACCTGGACATTCCAGCCACTGCTCCAGCTCGGATATCAAATGTCCTGATATGCTTACTTTTTGAAGTTATCCATGCTGCAAAGTAACACAGACTTGAAAGGAGTCCGAAATTGAAAGGAATCTAAACTTTGAAGTAATTCATTCTTGAAAGTAATCGAAGCTTGAAAGTAATCCAGATATGAAAGTAATCCAGGCTTGAAAGTAATCCAGTCTGCTTCAATACTATTCTCAAATGCCTTAATATACATATTGACTTTCTTGTCAGAAATCTAAATGGAGGAAAAAAAGCTAAAGTTGAATTGGAAAGGTGCAAGGGCCTCTTGCCAAAATATAGTTCAAAAATACCCTACTGCGGAGATTTTTCATTTGACATGAAATTGGTTAATAAAAAGTTACAGAAAGGCATTAGAACCTGAGAATGAAATACATGAAACTGAATGTACACGTATCATTGAAATTTTTACAAAAATATCTGTAATTCGTTCCAAAATACTTACTGAAAAATATTCCCGATTTTTTTAGCGTCTGAGATGAAATGAAAAGACATAGTCACAGATTTATTCCAATTCTCCCAAAAGGAGCTCACACATCACTGTCGTAAGCAGCCTAAGGGGCTCAATTAAAAAGGAATGACAGGTATGGGTCCTATTACGGAGAAAGACTGTTAATGCCTAGTCCGAACGCTGCCAGACGCCCTCGCATTGAACGTCGGCACAACATACATCCTGCCGAAACGAATGTGCTGCTTTGTGTGGAGCCTTATGGTCTCATTTTTGAAGTCGGGTACTGATCCATGAATCGTTTTCCACGTGTAGATTGTAAGATATCGCTCCCTTTTTCGCTGGAGAGAATACAGTTGGAGAAATTTCAGGCATTCCCTCATTTGAGCGCCATTTATCAAAAAAATTGTAGATGTACAGTGTCTTGCAGTTGCATAACAAATTATTCAAACTGATAAAACTAACCCAGGTACATACTACTGTCTATTGAAAATTAATAGTTGGTTGATCTATTTTGAGAAAAAAATATATTAAAATGTGCATATTCTGTTATAGTTCATTTAGCGTTAAAAACTCTACGGATTTTCAAACGAATATTTAAGTATCTCACAACAGCCAGCCTTGCCCTCCGTTCCAAGTTTGCAGTTATCTTATTCACTTCAAAGGCACATTTGGTGTAAAATATTGTTTATTTTCATGATCTTCATCTTCCATAAGGAATTGCAACAAAAGTCGTTATCAATTTTTCAAAAAATACCAATAAAAAAGTTTAAAATTTTCACAGGGGCTGAAGCATTTCGTGCATGGATGACGTTAAAAGATGGGACACAGAAAATTTACCCTAAAAAGAAAGATTTAGAAGAATTTGACACCATTCGGAAAAATTTGATATTTTTACGAAGCTGCTGTACAGCTCCCTACCAGAGAGCTGCAATCAGACACCTGTGAGCATCGAATAATGAGCCAGGGGCATTCCACTGGGTACGGGATCACCCCTGTATGGGACCCATGTCAGGCCTGCTTGGGCGTAATACCGATGGAAAAAAGCTTGAAATTCATTCGAAAATTCTAAAAAGAACTCGCCTACTTGGATTTTGCAAGTTTTCAAAATTTAAATTGCTGGTCATACAGAAAACATAAGTATTTCAAGCTCACTTTTAAATGATTTTTTTATTCATGTCAAATGCACATAATGTATGTTTCTTCACGTCATTGATTAATCATACATAGTTTCATCATTCTCCAAATTTATTTATTCCTATCATATACAACCTTCGAGAGTCAGCTTTTGATCAAAAGAAAGGAACTCGTCATGAGGTTCAATGTTTAAAACGCTAAATATCCTAAAATGCTTGATATAAAGCCTAATAAATTGTATATAAGTATTTCAACGCCTTCAAAAGTGTGAGCCACATATTTGTATTCTACAATGATCAGTTCAGATAATAAAGTAAATTTCACATTCACAAAACATGTTCATCACAGAAATTGCCATAAATCTTTTCAAATAACATTCACTAGCGAACAATGCACTAAGCATCGTCGCCAAAAAATGTGGAATCCACGCTGCTGGTGGCTGCTTCAAATGTATTTAATTTTTTGTGCGACTGAAAATGTTTCTACGAGAAACTTTCCATTTTGCAGCCACTTAGCCTCCTCATCATCGGCCCCCGTTAGCTCAGTGAGGTGTTGCTGATGATCACCATTTCGAGATAATCAGGAAGCATTTGTGGCAGAGTATCCTCTCGAGCAGACGCGGAGTCTCTCTCTCAGTGCAGCGTCAGAGGTCGTAGTGGGAGGGTGTCACTGCCGCTGGTCGGACCGAGGACTGGACGCACTCAGCAGTGATGATTTCGTCGTGTTCAGTGTACCAGAAAGAGAAAATAGGCCATTTGAACTGAAATATGGGCTGCTAAGAAACCGCACACGACACCAGATGTCACCCTGAAAATAAATGGGGCTCTTTAGGTGATTAAAAATAGAAATTGAACTTCAGAAGTCTGGACAGACCAGCCTCTGGTTTCAGAGGATGTTTTTCTTTTCTACCTGAAGGAACACATGAGTAGTACTTTGGGTCCCACACTTTGTAATTAAAAAATTTGTGAAAAATCTACGAAATCCACGTAGTCTGATGATAGCAAATGTTTTGAACTGGGGAGATGTAGCAAAATGCTTACAGATTTAATAGTATTTAGACTATTTTTTGTAGATAAGCGACACTAGCTGAAATTCCCCCGCGAATTGAAGTAATTGGCGATTCAGTTTAAGTGATTTATTATTTTAAAATTTACTAAATTTAACATCCTTAGCATGATCGTTGAAGCAAACTCTGTGGTAAATAAAAAATCATTTTTCCAGCCTCTCTGTCAGAAAAAAAAAATAATGCAAATTCTAATTATTGAATAAATTGATGTCTCATACCTTTGAATTTTTTTATTATCATATTTTGCCTGATAATCGTTTCCGGCGTAAACCATGTGTTCTTAACGGATGCCTAAATTATACGAAAATGATACTTAACGTTAGGCATTAGTACCCGTTTTTATACGCTTGTCTGATGAGCCAAAATCATAAATGTTGAATTTCACGCTGCGTTAAAACAGCTTTAACGCCTTTACTATAAATTTTTGGACGTAACGTTTAAACTGCAGTAATTCTTAGATGAAAATGAACATGAAAGCCACTCTTTACCAGGAGTACTCAAAAGAGATTAGAATTTTTAGAACGCGAAAAAGACTCTTTGTAGTCCAAAAAGTATGTAGGAAAAGTAATTGCAGACCAATCTTATCAAACGACATCACAACAGCCCACGGATCGCATTGCCTGCGTTGGTTAGTTAGAGCGGCTACATGAACGAGTCATTCATGCGATGGTGCTCAACGATGCTCTCTTCATCAAAAACTAACGCATTTTATATGTAAGAAAGTTTGCCAGCTGCCACGAGCATGCGACGCACAGGGTGACTTCTTGGGACGTTAATTTTGGGTTAAAAAATTATTTTGGGATATATAGTAAATGAAACGATGATGTTTTTGTCTTGAGAAAGAAGATCGTGTTTTGTGTGTTTAGTTTTTGTCTCAGAATGATCTTTTGCATTAAAAAAATATTTTTGCTTTGTTCGAGTGAAAAATGTTTTGTGTTTTTAAAAATCTTTTATGTTAAAAAATTAAACCATAGTAATTTTCGTCTCAACAAAATGAATTTTTGAGCCTAAAACCTGACAGATTTTTTGTTTCCATGTTTAAAAAGGAAAATAGTTTTTGTTTAAAATGAACTTGGGGTATTGAGTTAAAAAACAATATTTTGTGTATTTATGTCGTAAAAACTCCTTATTTTTGTGGAGTAAAAAATATTCTGTGTCGCTGTGTTCAGACGAAATGTGTACCTGCAAGTTTGCATTAGTGACCTTTTCGCCGCAGGGTCGGCATTCTTTTAAATGAAGTAAAAAAAACGGTTTTAAAGTGGGACAAATATGCAACTCCTCTTCAAAAATATTTTCCCTGATAAGCATAATTTTAATATTCCACTTTCCCTTTTCGACTATGTGTACGAAAAACATACTTAAAGCACACAAATTTAATAACTAAAGATGACTCCCATGATGCTCTGTATAGACTGATGTAGGTATTAATATTTCAAGCATGAGATTAATACCGCATTTGAAGATAACAATTCGCGTGAAACTGCAATTCCAATATTATATACCTTCATTTCTATCATTAAATATATGGAAGTTTCAGACCTCATCTCATACAAACAACCTAACTAATAAAATTGCTCGATATCTGTCCGGGCTTCCTACCTTCCACCTACGTACACGCTGCAGCGAGCCCCCCAAGCTAAAGCCAGGGTGAATAACTTTATTCTATTTACCTTTGATGGTAACGTTTCGTAACACAAAATTCACAAAAATTTAAGCCCTTATACGCATTGCGAAATCGAATTTCAAAATATTGAAAAACCATCAATTGCTTGTTACTGTGTACTAAAGTACAGCCAAATACATTTATGTATGTATTTACATAACATTTCTTTCAGATTCATATTTCGGTAATACGGCAAATTTGGTGTGGCATACGTTCTCCTGTGTAAGGCTTTGTCACTTTAGAGCGAGTGTTTTTGTAGATCATGTAACTATGAACTTTTTTGCATTTTCAGAGAGAAATAATGTTCTAATATAATTCGAAACTAAATCCGATCTTGCAGCTCTAAAAGGTTGAAGCTGAATATATGAATTTTCACAATTATAGGTAAAACCTTTCTATTATTACAGCCTGTGCATTGAAGGCTAAAGTGAGTTTCATTTCATTGTTTTTGACTCACCGACGACCGGCTTAAATTATCCATAATAAATAGTATTAATAATTTTCCTGCGGCATGATATTTTCAAGGGAAACTTACAAAGCGGTCGGGAGTAGAAGTTCAAACTTGATGGCGACAACATCAGCTTCAGTGTTCCCGTTCGTGATCTTGGCGCTGTTGCAGAGTGTTTCGTTCACGTATCTTCTCTACCAGCAAAACTCGAGCGACGAGCGGCATTCTGCGGACCACCTCAAGTTGGCAAATGAACTGAAACTAATCAGAAAACAATTCGAGCAAACGAATCGAATAAGACTAGAGACTTCGGTCTCAACATTGCATCCGAGGGATGAAGTCGAGAACACGGACTTGAGGCACCAATCAGCGTGGAGCAAACATGAGGAGCAGGCAATTCTCGATGCTAATTGGGCGAGCGCAGGTCAAGAAGTTGAGCCCCTCGAACCTGAGATGTTCAAGGTCAACGAGCAGCCCTTCCAGACTCCTATTAGTCCTCGTAGAGAGGCTCATTATAGTAAAAGTGGATTATTAATGAGTAACGAAAAAATTCGCTTGGGTAGTCTGAATTCATCCGATACGTCTCAGCATTCCAGCCGAAAATTTGGAAACAGCATGGAAATTTCTCGCGAGAAACAGCCTCGTGATCATCGAGACAAAACTTTATTGGACCTTGAAACGGTGGTTCTCAGTAGGAAGGGTGAGAGCGCCCAGCGCGATCGACCTTCTCAAACTGGTGAAAGGAAAATCGATAACCCAGCACAAGTTTCAAGAAGGAAAAAGACGACTGAAAAAGACGACAATTTTCAAGATGCGTCAAAGCGTCGAAACCGGCGCTCGGCATCCCACTCCAACTCCCTGGAGCGGGGGTTGGTGGAGCGGTCCCCTGAGTCTCTGGGGGGTGGGGGACCAGTTTACCCCCAGCCTGGTCCCCACACCTCCCACGTCACCCGACCGTGGCTCGCCCTCACCGCCTTCAGTAACATCCCAGTAAGTTGTGTCGACCCATTTAACATCCCAGTAAGTTGTGTCGACCCATTTCAGCATCCAGTTTCTCACTGTGGCATGATAGAATTAATGAAACTTAGTCTTAGACTTCTATTGTTACCTCAGGCCCATGACTTCGGACCTGACTCTAGAATTAAGAGCGACCCCCATGTTTAAGTGTCTGCCGCACTGTCTTCAGGCTTTGACTGAGGAGGGCTCTTAATTAATTAAGTGCGTGACCTGGACCCATGAACCCTACGTGGAGCTGTCAGGATTCGGTCAGTCCAGAGTTATTCAATTTTCGTGGTCAGGTCTCATCCAAAGGATTCAATAATAATTCGTTCTTTTGAACACGGTCTCAAATGACTTTATTTTGGAAGTCCAAAAACACATCAAACATATGAAACTTTGAGTTCATTTTCTAATTCACATGTCGAATTGTTTCGAAAATACATTGAATTTCATTGAGTTAGAGGCGTTGGAGTAGAGTTGCAGTAAAATCACAAGCCCTCTTAGCAGCGGATCTTTGAAATATGTACCCACTGATTGTAAATATTAATAATACCATGTACCTATGATACAATATTATTCTATAACGGCTTTGGAGTGCACAGGAAATGTGAAGAGGGTGTGGTTGTGGGAAATAAAAAATACGAATACTCAAACGACCATGTCCCGTGTTTTGAATGGATAAAAGCTGGAGAAATATAGAGAAATTGACTGTTGTACGGTATCACACATATATAATATTACTAATATTTAAAGTCACATGATGCATTTTCCTGAACACCCTGTGGATACATCGTCGCCATGACAACCCTGGCTGCATTCAGAGGCTTACAAACAATTCTTGAAACCAGAGAACGCGCGCAAGCCAGCCGTCCAACGACTAGGTCAAGGTTGTCGGAATGGCTTGAATGGTCGTTGAAGGACGTCAGATATTCCGGGCCATTAAATAATGGACATCTGGCTGTTGAGGCGAATCGATATCCATTAGATAATGTACATTTGGCTGCTAAGTCGAAAGGATATCCATTAAATAATGGACATCTGACTGCTGAGGCGAATGAACATCCATCAAATAATGGACATCTGGCTGCTAAGACGAAAGGATATCCATTAAATAATGGACATCTGGCTGCTGAGGCGAATGGACATCCATTAAATAATGGACATCTGGCTGCTGAGGTAGATGGACATCCATTAAATAATGGACATCTGGCCGCTGAGGCGAATGGACATCCATTAAATAATGGATATCTGGCTGCTGAAGGGCATGAAGAGTCAGTCATCTCGGTGAGGCATGAGCTGCGGTCGACAGCTGCAGTAATTGAACTCTGACTCCCCGATTAACTTTCAAGTGAAGTAATTTAAGTTGAATAATGTGAATAACCAAGTTTGCATACTAGAATGGCACTTAGTCATTAGTCATAAGGTATAGCTTAGAAACCAACTGTAATCATTAGAAATAAGGGTTGTATACAGTCTAAAATATTTGTATCAGTGTTCAATGTACCTCTCAGAGGTATATATGTGTGGAAAAAAGCCTCTGCATTTTCTTCTTTTCGTATTACTTTATTTCCCTATCTCATCGTCACCATTAATTCACACCCTCATTTTTCCTCCACATTTTATCGTATTTTCTATCACTACTTGTTTCTTTTAAATATTTTTTCTCTTTTTGGGATTCATGTTTTCCCTTGTTTTCTCTTTATCTTTTTTTAAATTGAATGTTCTTGTATTTTTTATTCCTTTTTTTTTAGCTCTTCGTTTTTTAACCTCCTATCCAAATTTCCTTTCTACTACCATTTTATTTTATTTTTTGCTGCATATTGTTGCTGTGTCGTCTTTTCCGTGTTTTTTTTAGTTTTCGCAGGTTTTTCGTGTTTCATTTTGATTGTTTCAACAGTCTTCTCTTTCCCCCTTTCTCTTCTTGTCTCTCTTATTTTTCAACATTTTTTTCCATTCAATTGTATCTTCGTCGTTTCTTATCTTTTGTCTTTTGATGTTGGCTACTGTGAAGCACAAACAGATAAGTGCTTTGTAAAAGTGACACTGGCACACAAATGACGCAACAATAATTGTATCGAAGGCATCATTCATATTTACATCGGAATTCTTTTCATAGATCCATTCAAAATCGGTTGAAAGTATTTTCAACTCAAAAATTTTATTTCATTTCATTCAAGTCAAACGTAAAAGAACACTTTAGTATTTTTATCCAACTCTTCGATGGAAAAAGAGTTATTTCAAATTTGAGCAAAAATCTTCGCTTTAAATTCAATGGGCACCGTCTGCAAACAAGCGATCTGCTGGGCACGGGCCGCTGCTGATGAGCGCTCCTCTGCACAGCTACAGATAAGGGGACCACTGCGGCGAAAAATGGCCAACAATTTCATTA
>VOMN01084345.1:0-14230 GCA_014899125.1 Orchestia grillus
GATTGAACATAATTCCGCCTTGCAAACTCATCTCGGCGATGTTAAATATCACAACGAGACATCCCCATCGCCCTCCTTGATCTTTCAAATCCCTTTAGAGCCAGTCGCACAGAAGTCATCTCGACATCCTTTAAAAAAAACTTCTCACAAACGACATCGTATAAATTATCGAAAACGTTATCATCGGCAGAGACCGACCCGCATCACCACAGCAAATGGCCCGACGGAACTTCTACACATACACAGCAGAGTCCGACAAGGCTAACCACTGAGCGTCCCTTATTTAATNCAATACAATTCCTAGAAGAATGTCAAGATACAAATTGCTCGCTTGAATAGGTTTCGATATTTTTTAAAAACTATTAACGTATCAATGAAGTGCTGCGTAAAATGAAAAATTTAATAGACCATATGATGATCTCTTTGGCAATCAATAGACAGACCACTATCATTCAACCAACCAGCCATGATACTCCCAATGTGAACGTGGCACTAGATGCAACAAGAAGCTTACAAAAAGCGTCACGGAAAACCAAGGANCACAAGCGATTGTAAGATATCGATTGCAGTTCAACAATTTAATCTGTTCCCTCACACGGCCTTCAAACAGCGCGCACCACTTATTTGGAGATACGGAGCCTCTGCCAGCAAGGTTGGACGAAGTCTCGTCCGGCGCACACATCCACGGTCTCATCCCGTCCTACATGAGTGGCACCAGCGTACAGAAACGTGCGTGAGGACAATAAACTCTTTCGGGCAAAGCCAGAAGCACCTCTTCAAGATTCAAGCTGCACTGATCCCAACGAGACGAAAAATTTGTCTTCGCAATAAATAACAAACGCGGCACGCACCGAGGCAGGCACGTNACTCAAGCTGCACTGATCACAAAGAGACGAATAATTAATGACAATAAATAACGAACCCGGCACGCACCGAGGCAGGCACGTTAGGACCCTGTGAGATCTACTGGGAGCTCGAAGACATGCAGCCTCTTGCAAAAAACAGACCATGGAAGACTAATGCCCGTTGTAACAGGGTATGGGGCGGCGAAGCGCTGGTTATGAGGATGGGTAACTATACTGTTACCTAATAAAAGGAGAGAAGTATCGACCGTCCGTAATCGCCACCGGAGGTCAGCCTGTACGACGAATAAGCGCGGCATACGCGCTGGACCAGTGCACGGCACACGCACGCGCAATGGANAAAAAAAACGACTATCGGAGACTGATGCCCGTTGTAACAGGTTATGGGGCGGCGAAGCGCTGGTTATGAGGATGGGTAAATATACAGTTACCTAATAAAAGGGGTATTGACCGTCCGTAATCGCCGCCGGAGGTCAGCTTGTACGACGAAACGCGTGGCGCACGTGCTAGACCAGTGCACGGCACACGCCGGCGCAATGTATAGGCGCGAAACCGCACAGGTGGGAATATTGGAAACACAATGTAACGTAATATCACACAATGGAACTATCGCCAAAAAAGCAGACCTGATAACGTGGAACAGAATAACAAGAATATATTAAAAATCGAAACTTGACAACTGGGAAAATTTTTCACTCTTCTGAGATAGGACTACTATAGTTCCCGTCGTGTGCGTTTCAAGAGCGTGACTAGTGAGATCATGTCCCGTTCATACTCAGTTGGGTCCTCCATCGCAGGGAGCCTAGATAGCTCGGGCCCTAAAAATGCAACGTTATGATCAGTTGGCGATGGCCAACTGATGTGAACCATCAGTTTGTAACGGATTGGCGATGGCAGCAAATGAACCCATCTGCGGTATACAAGGCAGTCATATTGTACAACTGCACCACTATCAGATATATATGATNGCAACAAAATTTTAAATGTGAACCAACAAACATTTAAATGTGAACCATCAGTTTGTAACGGATTGGCGAGGGCAGCAAATGAACCCAGCTGCAGTCATATCGTACAACTGCACCATTATCAGATATATATATATATGAATTCTGATCGTTATCTACACTTAAAAATAAAATAATATGAAATCAATGTTGACCTGGAACTGTACAATAATGAAGGCAGAGGAATCAACAGAGTAGCAGATCTCACGGAACGATCAAATAAACTGTCCCAAGAAAAATGAGCGCACAGCCTGAAGCCAGTCTCGAAACACTCGAGTTACAACGACTGAACACTGGCGTAGCGACCTACGTGCTGCACGGGTGAAGTAAACAACCGAGGCACTAAACCACGAGGCGGCACCGACCCGGGCACGCCTGAAGAGGTCAACCGCCGGTGAACCACAACTCTGTTAGACACACCCATGCCAGAAACAGCCGAAGTGGGCGGCACATCGACGTTGGAAACAGCCGCTGAGGGCAAACGCAGCGGCAGCGAAGGACGTAGGTCTCGACGACTAAAGCAGCGAAATGCCTCAGCATTGTGCAGGACAGTACAAGAGAATTATGAAATGCAGCAGTTGGAAATACAGGTAAAATAATGGTACAGGATTGATACGGACGAATCAAAACCAACCCGAAACTTGTACAAGAGAATCTCAAGAAAAGCTGTCAAGTCAGTTGCGCGACATGGCACTGACAAATGCAAGGTAGCACAATACTTTGAAACTATTCAGTTTCACTACCTTTCAGTTCACAAAAATTTTCGCTTATAAAAAGTCAAGGTCCGGAATATAAAGGCCATCCTGGAACCTCAAGCCAACGGAAGGACATGGTCGACCAACTCATTTTCAGAAGCCATGATCATCGAACGATTGAAGAAAGACGAAAATACATGAACTAGAAGCTTTCGCATTTCCTACAAACAATGGAGAGCGACCGATTCTCACGAGTAATCATTAAACTTATAAATCGCATTCTGCCTTAAAAAACTAGCGCATCCCGCGTACAAAATACACATAAATTGATCCATGTACACTCAGAAAACGGGGCTGTTCATACAGTTCCTTTTGCGATAGCTTCAAAAAGCAAAAGTACNAAAGCGTTCGCATTTCCTACACACAATGGAGAGCGACCGATCCCCAAAGGTAATCATTAAACTAATAAATCTCATTCTGCCCCAAAAACCTTGCGCATCCAGCATACAAAATACACATAAATTGATCCATGGACACTCACAAAACGGGGCTGTTGATACAGTTCCTTTTGCGATAGCTTCTAACGCGAAAGTAATTTTGGATTAAATTATGTTGCCATTTACGTGCTCATTTTCTAAACCGGGATTAAAGATCCAAACATGTAAAAAAAAACTTTCGTGAGCTTGATTGTGTTGCTTTGCGTAGTTANATGTGTAAAAAAGTTGTCAGCTTGATTCTGTTGCTTTGCGTAGTTATAATAACTTTTTTAGCCATTTTAGTTCAAATATAAGATTTAGTTCTCTCACAGCTCCTCCCTTCTTCCTAAGCGAGTACCGAATTGCTCGTTTGACTCCTATTTTCTCCCGGCCGCCCAACGACGACACCATCACATGCAGTGGCGCGGCGTGCTGATCTGCCGCGAGCCTCCCGTGCTTCCTGGGTCACGTCTCTTGGGCCTGAGGCTGGTGTTGCTGTGGGTCCCGCGCTTGGGCGGGAGGCCGAGTGGGGGCAAGTCGAGTGCCCTGCGCTGAGGCGGGAGGCCGTGTGGGGGCAAGTCGAGTGCCCCCCGCGCACACCGCCACTCTGGAGTCGTCAGTCAAGTCCCCCGCTGCTACATCAGCGCCGCCCCAATCTTCCCTCTTGGTGACACGGGCAACTCGAACGGTGGACTGACCAACCTGAAATGGGAACTCGTGTTAATTTGGAGAACAAAGAGATCTGAATAAAACATCACCTCCGGAAGTCGAGCGACAAAAGTTTTAAAACTACACGACCTAATTTTACTCGCGAAGTGACAGGCGCAAGNGAGATCTGAAGTAGAACATCACCTCCGGAGGTCGAGCGACTCAAGTTTAAAACTACACGACCTAATTTTAATCGCGAAGTGACAGGCGCAAGGGATTGTTCGATCAAGAGTGTGCGCCTCAACCTGGTTTCGAAATTAGGAGCTGACCGAGCACATAAAATTTATTTTATTTCATGTTAACAGGCGAATTTTAGGTCTTAGGAAGTCTTCGGAACTAAACGTTGCTATNAATGAAGACATAGAGCACATTCCGCCTACAACGGCGACCGGTTGTTACGACCTATCGCTCAATGCGACCGACGGCCTCGTCCTGCCAGATGAACAGGTGTGGGGCGCATGTGGTCGCATGGGGTAGCATGCTCTGTGACGTCTTGTAGTGAGACGTAACTCCAAATTTTCCTTTCACCTCTAATTGTGGCCCCTGGGAGGCCTAAGATAAGGTTAGTCAGGTATTCCTGTCGTATGCTATGAGGCCGGCCGGTGGAAAATGAAGACATAGAGCACATTCCGCCTACAACGGCGACCGTATGTTGCCACCTATCGCTGCTGCGCCCCTATGGCTGGGGTAGATTGTGCCTCAGCGTGCGGTGCCTTGGGCGTTCAGGTCGCGAGTCTTAAAAAAAATAGGATTTAGGTAATTTCTGTATATTAGGTAGAATATTTTTCCTGTACTGTCTAGTCGTTCGAATTAACTTCTGCTTAAAGCATATACTCCTGAAAATAATGCATTTTAAATTGATGATAGTCATTAAAATNCATTTACTTCTGAAAATAATGCATTTTAAATTGATGATAGTCATTAAAAAAAGTGAACTCTGATTATCCCCTAGAATATAATTTTCATTAACATTTATTCACAACATCGCTTTTTGCCGTCAATGCGACCGACGGCCTCGCCCTGCCAGATGAACTGGTGTGGGGCGCATGTGGTTGCATGGGGCAGCATGCTCTGTGACGTCTTGTAGCGAGACGTAACTCCGATTTCTCCTTTCACCTCNAAACCCTTCTCTTAGCTATCTTTGGACCACATTTCTTGTGGATACCGAGCGTTTAGCTTACTAATAATCTAATTCAATTTATTGCTCTCGACAATACACTCAACAAAGAATAAATTTTAAACATAAATTGAAACTAAAAATTCCTTCCAATAGCTTTGTGGGTGTAACCATATCGCAACGTCGAAGCTTCACTTACGGCCGTACATGTGCAATGAACAATTAAAGTCTTTAGCCATTACCGCTACTAACTGNTGTTCTCGACAAAACAATCAACAAAGAATAAATGTTAAATAAAAATTGAGATAAAAAATGCCTTCTAATAGCTCTGTGAGTGTAATTATATCTCAACGTCAAAGCTTCATTTGTGGCTGTGCCTGTGCAATGAACAATAAAAGTCTTAAGCAATTACCACTACTAACTGAATGTCCCCAACAGCCCGCCAACTGGGGGAGCAGCGTCAACAGCCCGCCAATTGGGGAAGCAGTGTCAACAGCCCGCCAGATGATAACAAAACGTAATCAAGCCTTCTCAGAACTATCACTGTATTATGCAAACTATTCAGTTTCACTTTCATTTGACCCTCACACAAGTTTACAGCATAAATTTTGCACGTGCATCTATAAAATTATAGAGGCTATCTTAAGATTACATACCTACTATTGTAAAGTCGTCATTTATATCACTGAGGTTGTATTTGAAGCATAGTAATAAACCATGATCTTTAATACAAAACGGGCAACTTTACCCAGGGTAACAATTTCAAACCTTTGTTTCTCTAGAAATACAAGTTGAATATTGAAGAGTGAAATATGTCATTTTACCTATTTTTTCCGATTATTAAAATGATACGAGATTAACTACTATTCTTTCTCCTTTTCAAATAAGTTCCCTGGAGTATAAATTAGTTACCGTCTTTTTCGAGCTCCTTTGGCGGATGACGACTGCCAGGTGCACCGGGCTGTAACTCTCATTAGTCGGCACGACAGCCAGTCAGGATACGTCAAGTATTTAAATTGGCTGCCTACTTCCCCAGACTTGAACCCAACAGAAATTTTATAAGTCCACCTAGAACGACAGGCTAAGCGTTCGTATGATCATCCACGTACTGTGGACGCACTATGAGATCAGTTAATGCACAAGTTTTAACAATCGACCAGGTGTACATTAGGACACTTGTCGACTCTATGCCGCGATTATTGACTGTTTTGTCCTAAGAGCTTATACTTCAGTTTGGAACCAAAATATCTTGAGTAAGCAANTACATTAGGACACTTGTCGACTCCATGCCGCCATTATTGACTAAAGTTTTGTCCCAGGCGCTTATACTTCAGTTTGGAACCAAAATATCTTGAGCAAGCAATCCACCTAACTTGAAAAGCTTCTTTAAGATTGGAAGCGCAATAATTTATTAAATTTCACACAAAATATGATGAATTAACCTGAAAAATCTATTCCAAAGTGAAGGAATTATTTTGAAGGGCCAAATAGCAATCCATTCAAACTTTTTGTGCTCGGAGAGCAGAAAACTTGGATCCATAGACACCTCTTTTTGGAATGCACAAACGACCAAATTTAAGCTGCATAAAACGAGAAGCATTTTAAATATTGATGTGCTTGAGATTAGGACGTGTAGCTTCNTTCGAATGCACAAACGACAAAATTTAATTTGCACAGAATGAGAAGCTTTGCAAATATTGATGAGCTTACAATTTGGATGTGTAGTTATATCATAATTCTCACTAGGAGAAGGCATTGCCTTCTCTTTAGGCCTTCACTTGCGAATGAACATCTCAAACAATGCAGATCTTCCTCTGGAACTCTCGTACATCCCTCATGAATTTTCAACACTAAAAATAATCTAATTCATGTGCTTGAGATTAGGACGTGTAGCTTCATCCTCACTGAGTGAAGGCATTGCCTTCTCTTTAGGCCTTCACTTGCGTGTCAGCATCTCAAACAATGCGGATCTTCCTCTAGAACTCTCGTCCACCCCTCATAAATTTTCAATACTAAAAATAATTAATTCAGTGCAGGGTTCCTGTGAGCACTTTGCACTATAGTTTTACGCAGCAAACATGTTGTTTTCTTCACAAATAACACCTAACTTTTGTTCGTTAAATATTCCCCAAGTTGCAAAACCTACCTCGACACTGGCAGGTCACAAAACCTACCTCAACACTGGCAGGTCACAAAACCTACCTCGACACTGGCAGGTCGGAAAACNAAATCCATTTGTGAACATGTAAAATTACAGCTTATTTGTCACGCAATAATTCGCGTCGGACTCCAGATACCAAAACGCAGCTCGACGACAACTCTCGGGTTAATCCCTCACAGAATTTATTTGATGGCGTCAACCGACGCTACTCACGAGTCTACAGCTGCCAGCGAGATGCCTGCCCTCAGCGCCTGGCGGGTCCGCACAGTCGGGCACTTCGCTTGTGACCTGCACGGTCTCAGAACTTGCNCGAGATGCCTGCCCTCAGCGCCTGTCGTGTCCGCACAGTCGGGCACTTCACTTATGACCTGCACGGTCTCAGAACTTGCTGCTGCAGAGGAGGAAGCAAGAGGAAGAGTCTGCTCACCAGGAGATGGTGAGCTGCAGACAGGCCCCTCCGGCTCACAAAGGTCAGGCACGGGGGCCGCAGCTGCTCTTTGTGTCATGTCGGGAGCAACTCTCTGCTGGTCCCACACTGCTGGGGGAGAACGGTAGAAATGTACTTCGCACATCACACTGTAGGCACGGCCTGCAGAATTCAATAGGGTGCTAGACACCAAATGTACTTCGCACATCACACTGTAGGCACGGCCTGCAGAATTCAATAGGGTGCTAGACACCAAATGTACTTTGCACATCACACTGTAGGCACGGCCTGTAGAATTCAATAGGGTGCGTTACGGTATGAACATTAGAAAACACAGAATCTACGCATAGATGCGTTTCCACACAAGATTCCTAGCGCATAGAAACAACAAGTTAAAAAGAAAGGAAGAAACGATAAAGAAATCATGAAAATGGAAAGATGCAAAGTGGCCACGAAAGATAGAAGTCCTGAAGGCCTAGCTAAAGCCGAGATAAACTAACAGTGTCCCCATAGCATAGGATGGATAAACCTAACTATTCTAACCCTTTTGCCTCTTGCCTATCCTATTCCTCTTGAGGGGTTGTCACCCGACAAAGTTGAGTGTGGGCGTCGGCCAATGAATTAATGAGGGACCCCACTGACCACCTCTCCTTTGTGAGGGAAACGCCTAGAAAATGTTACTTTAACGACATTTATTTAGATGCGACTTTGAAAGGACATATCTCCCTTCCCTCNTAACGACATTTATTTAGATGCGACTTTGAAAGCACATATCTCTCTGCCCTCAAGGTAGCAAACTAATCAACATTGTCATAAAACTGGGGAAACAAAATTAACACAAAATTTTAATTAAAGTTTCGCTGCAGCTCAAGAAAATCGTGCAGTAGGAAACTAGGCAGCATTTGCATAGAATGATGGCCTAAGTTAACAGTAAATACATTGTCTTTCAGATTTACAAACTGCTATACTACATTCTCTCCTAGCTCAAATCAAATGGTGAAAACTGGGAATAACTCAACCGAGCATAAGTTGCATGCACAGTTTCAGGTCAAATTGTATCCCCACTTCTTCTGGACAGAGCTTTAGAGCATCAAAATTATGATGAGAAGTCACAAGTCTGCTCTAACATGGGCCATCAGCTTCAAATCTGGCCAGGAAGGGGGACCATAGTTCCTTTAACTAAAAACTATTCTCTACACGCCAACTATGAATATTTCGGCAACATAGGACGCTTCTCTACCACGCTGGAATATCATACCACTATTTACAACACTTCTCATAGCCCACAGGTTTACTTTATATTCCAACATGGCCAAATAAACGCGCTGGGTAAACTTTCCACCCACAACAATCGAAAAGAGAACATGACTTTTATGGCCACATGACTTCACACCGGCCCACGCAATAACGCAAGCAGGAATTGGATATCTGAATGATGTCCTTTATTTATTACAAGACCTTCCAACATTGTGATCATAGACCCTTTCTTTCTGTGAATTTTGAAGTGCCTTTATATCAGTCCACACAACAGAGGGCTGTGTGGCGTCTCTCAAACACTCAAACCTCAAACATACAATAATAACAACAGCCCCTGCCCACAAGTGGCTTTAAGATTTTAGAAACTTGCACAGCTGTCTCATCCTCCTCATTAATCCTTGCAATAAGTTAACTTGGGTTGTTCACACTGGCAAAACCCACGAGAGTTTTCTAAATTATATTTACATGCACATCAAGTCCCATCTACACACTAAGTCCTATCAGAATCTTAATAAAATATCAGAAGTAGTGATAAGGAGAGCAGCCCTTTCGTAACTCATATTAGTTTGCACCGAAAGAGAAGGGACCATTAAGTATGGATTAGGAGAAGGGGAATCTATGCAAAAGGTGTAGTCCCACACAAGATTACTCGCGCATAGAAACAAAGTTAAGAATGAAGAAGAAGAAAATATAAAAATCATCAGTGAAGAAGGCATGAAAATGGAAAGAAGCAAAGTGGGCACGAAAGATAGAAATTCCAACGGCCTATCTAGAGCTGAGGTATCCTAACAATTCCTCACTGGGGATGCTAGTCCCCACAGCTTAAGATAGACGAATCTAAACAACCTAACCCAAATGCCCATGTCTTACACCCTGTGAAGGGAAAAAATAAATAAATCAAGTACCGTTCTCAAATGTGTCATTAATATATAAAACAGCCTACACTTAGTGCATAAGGCCCTATAGAAAGGAGCATAAAGTTAGAAAACAAACTGTTATGACCAGTGCCAACATAAGAAAAAGCGAAATAAAATTCAAAAATATTGCTCCACAAATGGGTTTAGTCCCATTGCTGAAGTTGGCACCTCCGTCTCCAGGGGACACTCACGAGGCNACAAATGGGTTTAGTCCAACGTTCTCAAGCTGAAATTGGCACCTCCGTCTCCAGGGGACACTCACGAGTCTCTCATTTGACTGAAGTGAAGTTGGCACCCCGTCTCCAGGGGACACTCACGGGGCTCCCATTTGACTGAAGTGGAGTCCATCTCTTCGACTTCAAACTGGACTTCAATGGGCACAGGCTCAGTGGGCTCGCCATTGTCGTCTGTGAAGGAAGTTTGAGGTGAGGGACACGTGAAGATCAGAACAATATGCATGAAAACTTCCTGAACTTTTTAGTTAATGAAATACATACTCATTACATTTCAACTGATCAATAACAAAAATGTGATCAGCAAAACCTCGATGACACTAAATGTTTCAATTCCAGTATTGCATCAATGAAACATGTCAAAATAATTTCTTTTAATNTACGCGTGAAAACTTCCTGAACTTTTTAGTTAATGAAATACACACTCATTACATTTCAACTGATCAACAACAAAAATGTGATCAGCAAAACCTCGAAGACACTAAATGTTTCAATTCCAGCATTGCATCAATGAAACATGTCAAAAGAATTTCTTTTAATATTTCAATACTGGGTGGATTTTCAATTAACTCCCTGAATGAAGTAAACAAACGAGCATTTTGTCAGCAACAGGCAGATCCAGCAAGAGGGGCAACAGAGCCTCAGCCCCCGCCCCTCCCATGATGGCGCAGGGGGGCGCCATGCTGTTCTGGCTGAATGGCTCAAACATTGAATGAAAGAATGGGTAGAGCACATCAATGGTATGGGTAATTAGCGAGAGAAGCAAATGCGAATAATTATGTAATAGTTCGAGGCGTACGGAAAGCCTGGCAGCACACGGTCTGATGTATAGATTAAATACATTACTAGTGAGTGTGCAAGCATTGGATAAATGGGAGGTAATGAAATCTGGTGGGCAGAGTAGCACTAGTAGCAAACAAATATGTAGGGGTAGAGGCAGCGACAGGAGACATGGGTTGGAGCACATTTGCAGAAGGAAAATGATAGGCTCCCCAGTGAATTCCTAGCGCCCCCTCCTCCCTCCCTACACACGCAGGCACATATGGAAACAAACACATCTTTCTTGATATTTGGTATGCTGCAATTTGAAAAGAGAAAGGTTAGTGAACTGTTATTCAAATCTAGATCAAAGAGTTAGGAAGGAGATGCCAGCACCTATTAAAGAAACGAAACTGAAAGCAGGATATGCCAGAACCTATTGGGGAAATGAAACTGAAAGCAAGAATTGCCAGAACCTATTGGGGAAACGAAACTGAAAGCAAGATATGCCAGGTTTGTGACAAAAATGAAGATGAGAATGTTGATCATGTAGTGCTAGAGTGTAACAGATATGAAAATGAAAGGATGAAACTATTTGGATTGCTGATGAAAGAATATGGAACAGCAGTTGTGAGTGGTTGAACAGAGAACATAAAAGAATAAAAGTGATTTTAGGCTTGGAACAAGAAATGCCAACAAGTGCTATATCTGGCATCAAGTCCTTAGTCCTGTATGGAGCTAGACAAAGAAGATTGACGACGAAATCCACAAGATAAAGACATGTGACATGTAAAATATATGAAGAAAAGGAGATGATGAGTTCCTAAGGAGTATTTGGCTGTTGCAAAAGCCCTAATTTGAATTATATCTAATTTAAATTGAACTTCTCTTAAAGTTAAACCTGTAGCATTCATATTGCAACATGTTTTACAAAATGTATGCTACATACAGTCAGGTAAGCTGCAATTGTGCAAAATTAATTTATATTTCGTAAACCCCATCCTACTCAAGAAAATGCCTAATGTCCAATTCCAAGAGCACAACTACACCAACTAAGTCCTTCTTTCTTCACGGGTGACTAAAGACACAAATTGCTCAAGAAAGACAACTCAAGCCAAGATGTTCAGTGATTTTCTAAGAATTTAAGCTAATGGGAGACACTAATATACCACTTGAAAAATGAAGCTGCAAATAAGTACTCTCACGAACATGTTTCATGAAAAAAGCACGGTCCATATATACTCGAACATGAGGTGCAAGTTGCACTTAACTAAGCTGCCAATAACCAGTCTAATGATAATTCTCGCATCCTGTTCATGAAAGGAGAATCACAAGAGAACAAATATACACCAATGTTGCTTTGTTGTCCACAAGCAGATGAATGCGTAGCAGTCATTAGAGACGATGAAACACAAATTTTATGTNAATTTGCTTTGTTGTCCATAAGCAGATGAATGCGTAGCAGTCATTAGAGACGATGAAACACAAATTTCACGTGAAGAGCAGAGATGCTTCGACCTCACCTGCCCACAGAGCAGAGCTGCCCCCCCCCAGCAGAGGGGCCAGGGAGACCTGAGGCTGTGGTGAGCTCTGGCCAGCTCGAGGGCAGCACTCATTTCTTATTCCATCTGTAAAACACATTTTGCCTCAGACATGAAGGGTAAAATTTCAACACAGTTAAATGCCAGTAAAATTACAATTCAAAAACAAAAACTTTGCTACTCACCAGCCAGCTGAGAAAACTAACATGAGCATAAATGAAACTTCCATGCAGGAGTGTGTGGTGAAAAGCACACATTTAGGCCTTCTGGAGTGGATTATTTAAGGTAGACATTTCTTATGAAATGTGCAGCACATCTGGGCATTCAGATAGCAGTACACACATTTCCCAAAAATTTGTTTATCTTCATTTATGCTATATTTATTATATTTTTACATGCAAAATAAATCAACTTGAAAATTTTATTGGATAATGAATGGCATGATCAATGAACTTTATTCTTTTTAAAACGTGTTGGTTTTATTATCAATCTAAGTGAATCACTGGCTACCCATCATGAAGTAGGTGTAACGTAATAACTGAAGAGAAACTCAATTATCATCAATAATGGCAACATGTACAGTTCACTGTGGCTCTACACAGTTGACTATAAATATTCTAATGAGGTGCTGATTACAAAATTTACCACAAAGTCAATTCTTATTTTTTACCAAAACGATTCATCATTTAGAATCTCTTTGGGAGGCATAGTATAGGCAGTGGTGTTAGGTCAGTTAAGTTTGTCTCTCCTATGCTACAGGGACTGACAGCCCCAGAGGAGCACTGTTGGGTTGTTGGGGGTAAACTGGCAAGAAAAACAGTGACTTCAAAAGGTCCCAGTAAGAACCAAAGTGGTACTGGTTTTGTTACTCTTAGTCTGGGCTTGTAAAAGGAAAAATGGAAACTAAGGAAATCAATAACCAAAATTATGCTCAAATTAATGAATAACAAAAATTGCACAAATGGATAGAAACTCAAGGAGCCAAATCCCATGGAACTGGACAGTAATACAAGAACCAAATCAGANATAATTAAAGCAGATAACGAGTTTATCTCACCCGCGTAATTCGCGCCTGGCAATAGTAGCCTAAGACTGGCAGCTCTACAGCCGAAGGGTATATGCTACACAAGTATTTAGGACAAAATGAACATCTGTCACATCAAAGGTTGCTGTCACAAAGACAGATATAAAGCAGAACACAAAAAGAACAGACACACTAACAATTACAAACACCCAAGTACAAAAGCAGAAATTAACAACATTTGAAAAGTAAAAAAGGCTGGATACCAACATCAAGAAAACTAAAATATTACACATTAAAATGCTGGAGTAAAGGAGCCGAGATGCATGAAATAATGCTATGCACTCTGGCTTGCTCTTGAAAGGGTTTCCTCAAACTAGGGAACTCTTGTCCTTGCAAAATGCTTGTTACTTGCAAGGGCAAGTAACAAGCACAGAAAAGCTAATGCATGCAAGCTAAAAACTAGAACACAAGAAACACAAAGGGTTAACTGAGCAATTCAGGTTTTGTACAAAAATAACAGTTTGTAAGCATCCCCACAAGGTTACCTAAGTTTTAGTAAAGCTTTAGGGACTTCTATCTTCCATGTCCACTTTACTAAGTTCCATTTTCACATCTTGTTTGCTATCACTTTTTTGTCTTTTCTTCCTCTTCCTTCTTAATTTGCAATTTCTATGCAGTGGGAATCTGATGTGGGAACACACCTATTTATGGAATTCACATTTTCTAGAGTCCATACTAGATAGTCTTCTTATCTTCACTCTTTGCATNCCCACGCGCCAGCACACAAGCAAGAGAACACACATGCACGCCCACTTGGGTATGCATCCCGCAAGGTTACCCAAGGTTTAGAAAGGCTTTAGGGACTTCTATCTTTCATGCCCCCTTTTCTAAGTTCAATTTTCACACCTTGTTTGTTATCATTTCTTTGTCTTTTCTCCCTCTTCCTTCCTAACTTGCAGTTTCTATGCAGTGAGAACCTGATGAGGGAACACACTTATTCATGGAATTCACATTTTTTAGAGTCCATACTAGATAGTCTTATCTGCAC